>CAUYRH010161193.1:0-10680 GCA_963574655.1 Perodicticus potto
CTGCACCCAAAAAATGGCCAGGTGTTGTGGCGGGTGCCTGTAGTCGCAGCTACATGGGAGGCGGAGGCAGGAGACTCGCTTGAGCCCAGGAATTGGACGTTGCTGTGAGCTGTGATGCCACAGCACTCTATCCAGGGTGACAGCTTGAGGCTCTGTCTCAAAAAAAAAAAAAAGAAATATATTTATCATTTGCAATGCGAGGTTGAAGTGAATTTGGCTCAGGAGTGGGTTTTCTTCAGCACTCTCACCAGTACGATAACCCAGCAAGCACTATTTGTTTGCACGAGTGCTAAATTTATAAATTACCCTGAAGACTGTATCCTAGGGGCCAGTGAATGTTCCTCTATATTTTTATACCTTGCAAGAAAATGATTTCTTATGAGAAGCTCTATGCATAACTGGTCATAACTATAACTATCATAACTATAAAGTTACAGTTTATTTTTCTCTTCTTAGTTAATAGTAAGGATAGATAAAATTATATTGATTATATATTATTATGTATAGCATATGTCATATATGTGATCTATTGACAGATTAAAGGCTTATTACTTGCCATCACTTTGCCAAGGATTTTACTTGCTTTATCTTAATTTCCTTATAACAGCCCCACAAGGAAAATTTTCTTATTTGTCCCACTTTACAGAGATAAAACTGAGAGTGTAGAAGTTGTGTCTGTAAAGCCCAAGTTCTTAAACTCTAAATTTGCACTGTTCCAAGCCAGAGTCCTCTCTCTAATAGTTTCAAACAACTATTTCTCCTTGGAACCCCAAGTTCTGTTGATTCAAACACAGTAGTGAAGATTGCTTTTAGCTTTTCAGCTTCTTAGCCAGGAAGACCATATTTGAAATTACTCTTCAAATGGAGAAATGGGGGAGAGGAGAAGCTGTTCAACTAAAAGGCTTTCCTTGAAAAGCTTCCACAGATCCACAGACCTGCAGCCGCAGCTCCAGGTGAAAAGAATTCTTTTCTCACCAAGAGCGGCAGCAGCAGCCACAGCAGCCGGCCGTTCTCCGGGTCCCTGTTCATTAGTAGTCAAGGTTTTCATTGTGCTCAGCAAAACAGTCACAGAAAATAAATGTGCCGCACAGATGGGCCCATAGAAAATCTACTTGATGTATTCTTGAAAATTCACTGCTAAATGACTTTGAAGAGATGGGGGTTGTTGTGTCCACGATTAAAATGAGGTGTGGCATGAATCTCTCAGATACAACGTGCTGTCCCCACAGAGCTTTTTAAGACTGATCAGATGCAGGCTGGATGCAGTGGCTTACGCCTGTATTCCTACCACTCTGGGAGGCCGAGGCGGGTGGATTGCTTGAGCTCAGTAGTTCGAGACCAGCCTGAGCAAGAGTGAGACCCCGTCTCTACTAACAACAGAAAAATTAGCTGGGCATAGTAGGCCTCACCTGTGGTTCCATCTACTTGGGGGCTTGAGGCAGGAGGATTGTTTGAACGCAGGAGGTTGAGGTTGACATAAGCTATGATGACACCACTGCCTTCCACACAGGGTGACAGAGCACTTGTGTTCTTATGACCAGTATGCTGCATTTTATATGAATAAATTGCACACTATAAATACATTGCACACCTTGAAATAAAATAAAATAAAAAAGATACAAAGTGATAGCTGGTCTCTGGCTCACGCATGTGCCATTGCTCCTTGAACCATTCCCCTGATGATGAAATACATTTCTGTATATTTGGTTTGTACAAAAGCAAACTTAGCTGTATAAAATAAGTCTGCTTCATTTTATGTAAGCTGAAACCTTTCATTTAAAGATTTTTTCAGCTAGGATTTTCAATAGGTAGAGGCATTAGAGCGGTCTCTTGTTGGACCACATACACCACCAGCAGCAGAATTTTCTGATGTTATCTGAGTTCTTGTCAAAAATGTTGTCTGCTCCACACTACATAGAAGTAGAGCCCAGGGATCTACATCTTTAACAAGTATCCTGGGTTACTCTTATGACTAGTATGCTGCATTTTAAATGAATTTGAAATAGTACAAGGTAGATGTAGTGAGTCTAAGTATATACAAGGTAGCCATAAAGTTCGTGTGCAAATTTTAAATTGCACATGACCTTTATGGCAACCCTGTATTATATACAATTTTGAAATCATGTGACTCCCCAAACTACAATTGAAATTTGCCATTTCACATGTGGCAGACCAGATGAATTATAAACTTCACTACCATCTAAGCTAATTTGGTCTATATTTTCAAGCACCCAGTTTTTGTATCATTGAACCAGACTATTTTTTAGACATACAAACGATGTTGGTGATTATTGCTATGCCACCACAATGTTCTATAGTATTTTGTTTATGTATATCATCGAAGTCTACATCCAATGGTGTCTTAGTTGGGCTTCGTTGGGCTACTGTAACAGAATACCAAAGACTGGATGACTAAACAACAGAAATTTATTTCTCACAGTTCTGAAGGTTGGGAAGTCCAACATCAGGGTCTGGTACAGGCTGGCCTCCTGGTTCGTGGGTGGCAATCTTTTTGCTGTCTTCTCACAAGGCAGCTCAGAAGGGAGCTCTCTGGGATCTGTTTCATAAGGGCGATAATTCCATTTGTAGGAACTCTGCCTTAAAGATCTAATCACCTCCCAAAGGCCCCACCTACTAATACCAACATGCCACCTATATGTGGTGGTGGGGACGGGGGACAGGGGTAGGTTTCAACATATGAAAGGGGAGAATACAAACATTCGATCCACTGCAGATAATAAGGCTGTCGCTTGTGCTGAAAAATGCTCCTTACAACCACTAATGTTAAAAAAGAAGTTACATGTGCTGATAATTTTATTAAAAGTATCTAATGACCACCAATGTACCCCATATTATTAATTTAGTAGAATGGTTTCTATCAAATATTAGAAAAAATATCAAGAAGTAGAAATAAAACAAACATGTACTACTAATGGTTGCAGATCTACATTCCTATCGGAAAATTTGTGTTGAATTGTATGAGTTTTGAAATATATGAGATATTCAGGAAACGCAATTTGTATAAAAATGATTGATTTGTGGACTGGAGTTTGAAAATTACTTCAAAGCTTATGACTAATTTTGTGCCAAGTTGGCCACCATAGGCCATTGATTATTTAGACAGAAGTGGAATAGCGGAATTCTAGTAAAAAACATGTTGATCAACTCAGGAGGAAAAACTTAGATGGTGGTCTCAGGGGAAGCCATTCACTCGATATGGGTGGTATGTCTTAGAGTGGGGCAAAGGTGCAGACCCGAAGCAGTGGGTGCTGATAAATGGTTAACACTTGACTCTGGGATTGAGGAAGCCCTGAGTTATAGTATTTGCAAATCCTTATTGTGCAAATACCCCTACCATGACCAACTGCAAGTTCCCAAGCTGATTGTCATTTGGCCCACCAAATTTCCACAAATTAACAAACAGCATTTCTGAGCTGGTGCTGTTGGTAACGTACCACTGACGAGATCTATAGGCATGGGAATAAAAGACAGTTCTTAATGACCAGAAGTATGTTAACGCTTTTCGGACTAATGAAAACTATCATTCAGAATCCTCCTCCACTTTTTATACTTTAGAGGCACTCTTCCCCTTTCTCCTCTTAGCCAGCTTTGTTCCTCATCTATATGTCTGTATCATTGTCACAACACTCTTGTCATGGTATGTAACTAATATGCTCCAGCTATCTGGAGTACTCTGAGAGAAGAAGAAAATGTGTATGGGGCTTCCAATTAAGTAGAGCTGACAGTCTGATTTGATTAGCAAAGATGGACCCTGGGATCAGACTGGAGACTGGAATTCAGTATGGCGTCATGTGGGACGTGGAGGGAGGTCTAGGTGACCCATTCTGTGAATAAGATGGATTCACTGAAACTGACACAGCAGCAGACAGAATTACCTTATCATATAGACGTAGATTTTAGACATGGGCTTTCCCATATTAACCAGCGCTGTAACCACAGCAGTGGATATTTTTCTTGTCTCGTTCATCAGTCATAATTCCTTTCTCTTGCCAACTCCTGGCCTGGAGTTTGGTTACCTATCATCCCTTCAGAATAAATTTCTTTCTGTTTCTTTCCTGGATTATTTACATAGTTCTCTCCAGGCATGTTTCATTTACTAGAATAAAATGGAACAGAGAAGTCCTGCCTTCCCTAGGAATTTCCTTCCCTGGTTACATCTCCACTCCATCCAGGATACAGTTCAAATAAGCCCTTTTTCTTTCCCAATAACACAGGGTGAACACAATCTCGCTCTGTTCTGGACTTACTTACTAGAAGTTCATAACCTTCTTTGTGCGTGAAAATCATTTGAGAAGCTTTAGGGAAAAAAAAATCATGTTCGGGACCCATGAGAGACTGAGAATTAATTGGGGTGAAGTGTGTGTTCTGGTTTGTTTTCCAAAAGTGCTTTTGTGTCTCTGATGTGCAGCTAAGATTGAGAGCCACTCTTCTGTGGTATGATAGATATTCTTTCTCTCTTTTTCTCCCAACAGAAACAGTCCAGGCTCCATAAAGTGAACAAAAGTAAGGATGGATGTTTTGATGGAAAATAGCTTGTACCTTCAATTGAAAGTGGTAGACAGCTCCCAGCAGCAGCCATACTGAGCCAATGCCTTGTGGGAAGGGGAGTCATTGGAGTATAAGTTGAGAAGGACTCAGAAATCATTTTCTGGGATTTGGAATAATCTTGGAACTAAAACCATTCATTGGGGATGTATTCCAATGTCTCACATTAAAGAGAAAGAAAATGAAGCCTGAAGAGGCTTTCTCATGTTCCAAGTAACTCTTAATCTGTGATTGAAGGGACAAAAACTAGCTAATGTTTTTAGAATGCATTTTTCTGGGAAAACCATTTCATATGTATTCACTTTTTTTTTCAAGTATCAATGCTTCCTTCCTTTATGTTACTCAATATCCTATATTATATCACAGTTGATTTAGCTCTGATGTCTTAATAGCTGTATTGACATAAAATATACCTATCGTAAAGTTCACCTGTTTAAAGTCTATAATTCAATGATTTTTTAGTACAACTATGGAGTGGTATAATCATGCCCAGAATCTAATTTTAGAACATTTTTTATCACCTTAGAAAGAAACCTTGTACCCATTCACCTTCACAGCAATCATAGGCGGTAGGTCTTGCATTGCTTTGCTGAGTGAGAAGACCAAGACAGAGAGGCTCAGTAACTTGCTCAACATCACACATGTATAAAATGTAGAGCCAGGGTGAAAAACGAAGGCAGTCCCACTGCAAAGTCCCCATTCAGAACTAGAACCAGTCCAGCCTTGTCTCCGGCACTCTGTGGGAAAGAATTAAGCTCAGAAAAAAATTAATTAGATGGATATTTTTTTCACAGGTAATTTATGGGGAAAAGGAGGAACAGAGGCAAGTCTCCAGGTCCTTTGGTGTCCACTGAAGTCTTGCCCTGGCCCACGGAGGTCATGGTGTGCAGTTCGCTGTAGGTCCTCCTGCAAGACTGGTACTTCTGTTCTACAACGTAATATCCTTGAGTCTGACCACACATTATGCACCTTAGTTTCCCCCAGGATGCCTAACACTATATTTAGCCTGTGTTCTAGGCTTCCGTTGATATTTGGGATAAATAAACGAGTGAATGGGTCCTAGTGCTGCTACACTGTGGCATCTAGAAAGCAGGCATTCTGCTTTCCTCATCACGAAAAAATACTGGTAGAAGCTTTCTAAAATTACATACTCATGAATTCACAGATAACAGAAAAGCATAGTTTGTTTCATATGAATAATGCCTTTTCCAGTAAATTATTGGTATTGTGTAACTTGGTCATCTAAAAATGTGTTTTCTATTAAGTATGTGTGTGTGTATTTGTGTATATAGATTTATCCTATTTTAGGCTCTTTTTGGAAAATACTGACCTTCAAGGGGTAAACATTTTGTCATGGCTTCTTAATGAATTTCTAAGAAAGAACCATACGTTTCCAATGGTTTTGTTTTTTTTCATAATTATATCTTATGATTGTGTGTAGAAAAGTAGGTGGCCTGACTCACAGATTCTAGCAAAATCCTTTGGAGTTTTAATTATGCAGCACTGCCACCTAGCATCGACCACACAGGTTTTTTTGTTTTTTTTTTTAATTATGATTAAAATGAATCTAGTTTTCTCAGTATTTGAAATATTATTGAGGAGATCAGTCTGCAATCTTTTAAGAAGCGTGGACTGAGATTACTTCCGAGTATTTGCAGCAGCTTCCAGCCACGCTGTTTACTTGAAAACCCTTGTGATTGGGAGTGAATTGGTGTCAATGAAGAAAGGGGTTGTGAAATCTACTGAAGAGTTTCAAATGTCAGAGCTGCATATTCATGAGCTGCAGGCACCTGTGGCCATGTTGTGCTGTCTTCTGGCAGATTCCAAGCGCTGTGGTGTTCAGAAGGGTAAGGGAGGTGCTTTCCAAATGGCATTGTATATGTATGTATATGTGTGTGTATATGTGTGTGTGTATATATATATACACACACACATATACATACACATAAAGGAAAGAGGCGTGAATGGGGAACTCACACACATAGAATTATTTCAGAGAAGTAAAAGACTCCACCCCCTTTCAGGAGGATGCCAGTGTGAGCCAACACTGCTGGGAATTAACATGCCTATTAAGAACCTCTTTGGTTGGTAGGGTAGATGAGCAGATTTCATCTGCCAACCTGGGAAGTCCCTAGACGCCATCTATGAGGACAAATAGAAGACGTCACTCCACTTTGCATTTCTACTGGGTATCCCTTAATGTGGTGGGCAATGCTATGGCAGGACCCAGGTCTCAGTCTTCACAGTTCTCAAACTGTGCTTAACAAACGCATCAAAACAAATCAATAGTATTTAAGGCTGGGGGGGCGTGTAAACATCTTGCTTAGATTGATGCTTTACATAATGAGCCCTTTATGAGATGTAATGCCAACTGTTAATCAATAGACATGCCAGAACTGCCTCTAATACAACCTTGTAGAGTTTTTTTTTTAATTAATCCTTATTAAAAATATTGACTTGTTGTGACTTGCTGGGGCTGCTCCTGGCTCTGTTTTTTATCCTAATTAGGAGGTTACGCTGCACTGCTTAGACTACAGATAATAATGTAATGATTGTTGTCTTAAAATCTGAGAATCAATATAAGGTACTGTAGATTGTGCCAAGTGTCACAATTATGAAAATTACTCGAAAATTTAAAAGCTTTCCAAGAGTGAAAAGCTGTGAGCTAGGACACCCCAAGAGTGGGTTTTTTTCCCCCCTGTCTTTTACTCCCCGCCCTCACTTGCTTATTTCTACAGTTTTCTCAGGATCAGATAAACTCAAAAAGATTTTGTGTTTCCAAAAGTGCTTCCTCAAAACATAGTATTTTAACCTGTCATCTTCCAAGGGAGATGCCACCTTCCACGATACACTTGTTTCAAAGGATTCCCTCTCCCCAGCTCTCCTCACCTCAAAAGACATTTATGCCTTAAAACTTTGGCAAACGATTTCGTATGAAAGTAAAAATAGAGCATTCAAAGATTTTACCAAAGGTGTTACTAAATGAAAGACACGCAGAATAAAAAACTAGATGAATAAAAGTCAGGAAGCAAGTTGGAGAAAATGTAATAATAACAGTAAGGATAATAGCAGTCAAGATACGTGTATATACTGGCGGTGCCTGTGGCTCATCAAGTAGGGCACCAGCCCCATATACCGAAGGTGCCGGGTTCAAATCCAACCTCGGCCAAACTGCAAAACAGAAAAATAGCTGCTCATTGTGTCAGGCACCTGTAGTCCCAGCTACTCAGGAGGCTGAGGCAAGAGAATTGCCTAAGCCCGAGTTGGAGGTTGCTGTGAGCTGTGTGACGGCACAGCACTCTACTGAGGGTGACAAAGTGAGACTCTGTCTCTACAAAAAAAAAAAATACGTGTGTGTGTGTGTGTGTGTGTGTGTGTGTGTGTATAGGGTACTGTTCTTGATGTAAATGACCCCATTTTATAGTGTTTGCAGTATTAGAAGGATTGCACTGGCCGGGCACAGTGGCTCATGCCTGTAATCCTACCACTCTGGGAGGCCAAAGCCAGTGGATTGCTTGAGCTCAGGAGTTGGAGACCAGCCGGAGCAAGACTGAGACCTTTTCTCTACTAAAAATAGAAAAAATAGGCAGGCATCATGGTGGGTACTATAGTCCCAGCTACTTGTGAGGCTGAGGCAGGAGGATCACTTGAGCCCAGGAGTTGGAGGTTGCTGTGAGCTAGGACACCACAGCACTCTACCAAGGGTGACAAAGTGGGATTCTGTCTCAAAAAAGAAAAAAGGATTGCACACCTATTTTACAGATGAGGCAGATGAGGTACAGAGAAGTTAATTTACTTGTCCAAAGTCACATAAGCAGCGGCAGAGCAAATATAAGGATGCCAAGCCTCTGGCTTTTCTGAGTCTGCCTGTGCTGTTAACCACTTGGTGCCTGAGACCATCTGTCAAATATAGTCTTCAGACTTTGAGATTGAGGCAGTTAGGTGTGGCTCTCCAAACTGAAAGCCTCCACAATAGCACCCTGGTGGACACCCCACGTGAGCACGGATCCTCAGTCTCCATCATCTCTTCCAGCCTCCTCATTGCTCTCCCTGAGGCTCTTCGGACCAGGCGTGGTGGCAGCCCTGTGCAAAACTGGGGGGTCTCAGCCTCCTGAGCACCCTGGCTTCTGCCTCGCCAGCCTCCTCATGGACAGTTCCTTACAAAGCCATTGTTCTTATGAAAATTAGGGAGGGGTGGGGTGTTCATGGGAGTTTAGCTCTATGTTTGTGAATAAGGAAAATGTTTTCCTTCTATAGCCTCTTTAGAGACAATTAAGCATTAGCTTTTGTTGGATGCTAAATTATGAGTGAATTTAGTTTAAAGTATGTGAACCATGCACCCTTTGAAATTTGCCTGAAAAGGCTCATTATAAAACTAATGCTATGAAAAAGCACTCCCTTTCAGATTAGGGAGAGCACCTGAATAGTTTTCATAAGTGGCTGCGCATCGTTTGAAAGCATTCCAGTGTTGCCTGAAACGCTTTCAACACACCTTTCAACCAGGAAATTTCACATTCAGCATATCTGTCGTTCTACAAGACTTTCAATAATATTTAAATTGGTTAACTGTATTTCTTTTATATCTGTCTTAATGCTTTTATTGATTTGAGGTAGATAAACTTGATTGTGCATGAAATCTTCTTTTTCCACACAAAGAAGATATGATTTGAGTGTATACAAAGGAGAACCGTACCTCTGTGGGCCAGACCTCTGACAGGCATGGGCTGAGGTCAGATGTTTACTGAGACTCTTGAACTCCACTAGTGCTGAAGCCAATGTTCATTTTTCTGAGAATCAGCGCTGCAAAAGGGGTCCTGATGACACCCCTTCATTAAAGCTCCTGGAGAAAAGACTCTTGAGTCTTAATCATGAGAATGATTAAGGTTTCTCTTAAGAACCCAGGGTTTTTATTTTGTGTGTTTGTTTTTGGAGCTTATAGACACTATGATTTCTGTGGCCCATAGAGTTAGACTCTTACAATCACAATCACAAGAAAAAACCAAGTGTGTGGATATTTCAACAACTGTGTGCAAGAATATAGTAAGTAGGCAACATAAAATATATATATATTTTTAAAAGACTGTGTAAGCCAAACCGAGGACACAGCTCGTTTTACTTTACTGCTCACACATGTAACACTATTAGGTTATTGCATTGTAAACAAGAATGGACGTGTGATGCATGAAACACCGAGCTGCAGGAGGGGCTGTGCTGTGAGAGAGTTTCCGCTTATAGGGCGTGTCACAGCAGGGCCATGACGGCCAGACAGGGCTGGGTTCAAATCTCACCTCTGCCACATGTTAGGTCAGTTACCTTAGACAAATTATGACATCTCTTGAAGTCTCGATTTCTGCTGCTGACAAATGGGGACGATGACACTCATCTAATATGAACAAATTAATGAGAGCCTTGGCCAACGCCCTTTACCGAATGCTTACTGTGTATGCCACATTCTTTAGGGCTTGGGGATGCAGGCATGATCCATCCGGACACAGTTCCCGCCTTCCGGGACCTTAGGTCTCGTTTCAGAAATGAATTAGGAAGGTAAGTGTGAAGGCCACCGCTTGTAAGCCCCCAGGTAAAGGGCACGCAGTAGCCAGATAACAAACACAGAGGAAAGAAATGAAAAGACTGTTTTGGAGTTAGGATCCTGCAATGTTATTTTCGGGGCTTTAAGCCTAGGACTGAGTTAGCAAGGTAAGGAGTGTAAAAACAGAGCTACCGTGCTACTGGCGTGTCAGAGTGAGTAAAGAGAAGGTAAGGTCTCCTTTGAACCTACAGATGGTTGCTTTCCATTGATTTTCGAGAGTTCCAGTTTTTCTCGTCAATCCCTATACTACCAACTGCTCTTTTAAAGGAATCCAGGGAAGAACAAATACCTGCAAGTAGCAAGCCATTTATACGGTACCAAAAAAGTTTAGTGACATTTTCAAGTTTAATTTTAGCAATAATGCTAAGCAACAGCAAAATATAGTAAAACCCTAATTTTATATGTGAAGAAAGATGGATTTTTTTCTATACCATGAAACCAGTGAAGAGGAGGCAGAAATTCCACTCTCTAGGAATCTTCTACTTTATAATTTATTTATATCCCCATCTAAATTCTGTACTTTT
>CAUYRH010161200.1:0-12688 GCA_963574655.1 Perodicticus potto
GTAAAGCAAGCAGACAGCCCTCAGAATGGGAGAAGATATTTGCAGGTTATGTCTCTGACAAAGGTTTAATAACCAGAATCCACAGAGAACTCAAACGTATTAGCAAGAAAAGAACAAGTGATCCCATCTCAGGGTGGGCAAGGGACTTGAAGAGAAACTTCTCTGAAGAAGAAAGGTGCACAGCCTACAGACACATGAAAAAATGCTCACTATCCTTAATGATCAGAGAAATGCAAATCAAAACTACGTTGAGATATCACCTAACTCCAGTAAGATTAGCCCACATCACAAAATCCCACAACCAGAGATGTTGGTGTGGATGTGGAGAAAAGGGAACACATCTACATTGCTGGTGGGAATGCAAAGTAATACATTCCTTTTGCAAAGATGTTTGGAGAATACTTAGAGATCTAAAAATAGACCTGCCATTCGATCCTACAATTCCTCTACTAGGTATATATCCAGAAGACCAAAAATCACATTAAAACAAAGATATATGTACCAGAATATTTATTTCAACCCAATTCATAATTGCTAAGTCATGGAAGAAGCCCAATTGCCCATCGACCCATGAATGGATCAATACATTGTGGTATATGTACACCATGGAATATTATGCAGCCTTAATAAAGATGGAGACTTTACCTCTTACACGTTTACATGGATGGAGCTGGAAAATATTCTTCTTAGCAAAGAAGAAGAATGGAAGAAAAAATATCCAATGTACTCAGTCTTACTATGAAACCAATTTATAGCTTTCTTTTGACAGCTATAACCCAATTATCGCCCAAGAAGAAGGGAAAATGGGAGTGGGGGGAGGATAAGTGGAGGGAGAGTAATTGGTGGGACATCTTACAAGAGTACATGTGAAATTTACTAAATGTAGAATATAAATGTCTGAACACAATAACTAAGAAAATACCGTGAAGGCTATGTTAACCAGCTTAATGTAAACATTTCAAATTGTATATAAAACCAGGACACTGTCCCCCATGATTGCATTAATTTAAACAGCTATGATTTAATAAAATACATATATATTAAAAAAAAAAAAAAACGGAAGAAGACTCCTACTAAAACATTGTTAATTCACATTGTTTTGGGAATTTATGGTGGCTTCTTTTCCCAGTCTAAACCCCCATCTTACCCTGACCCCAGAGCAGCAAAATAAAAAAAAAAAAAAAAGACCTAATTCTTAGATCTGATACAATGTGGAATTTGAACTTTAATCAATATAATCATATGGCTTACTTTGGGCAGAGCAACAGCCAACAGAAAATCACCTTCTTCATAAAAAGGCTCCTTCTAACTTACCTATCTCTTTTTGAAAACTAAAAACTTTCTGATTAGTTCTCTTAGTTGCTCAAGCTACCCACCCCCCAAGCTTACTTTTCCTTTCACTTTCAAACTACTGAAACAAGATACACCCTCTGACTCTCATCCATCATTTTCTGTTTCCTCCTTCCATGTAACTTGTAAATTTGATCTCCAAATCCACATCCCATCTCTATCACCATGGCTACAGACACACAATGTGACTTGAACATCTTACTTCACAGATTTAGAATCACATTCATTATTTCCCCCACCTAGTTCTCTTGTTTTCTTATTTTAGTGAATGTATTTCCCAAGCTCAAAATGTCTAGAGACTTCAAAAATTGCCCTCATTTTTTAGCCTCAAATTGTATCTGTCTGCAAAGATTGTTAATTCTTTTCATAAAATGTCTCTCTTGTGTGACCTTCCCTTTCAATTTTTCACCACCAGTATGTGTAGTGTGGTTGTAAGTACCTCACACCTAGATCCACTGAAATCATCTTCTAACCCTTCTCTTTTTCCAAGGCTTTTCCACAATTTCAGCCACCTGCACAGTCATCCTAAAACATCACTTTTATTATGTTAATTTCCTGGCAGGGGTTGAGGGGACCCTTTTATAGCCTGCCACTGTATACAGTATAAACACTAACTTCCTTTCATCACTGGAGCTTCTGTCTTGGGCATGAATTTCTTCCTAAATAAAATCAAATCACTCACTGACCTTATAAAGGACCACTTACTTTGTCATCCTCTGTCTTTCCCATCCATTGCCTCTACTCGGCACAGGCCTTCCATGGACAAATCCTCCCTGTCATCTAAAGCCTAGTGCTAGTGCCTCCATACAGCCTTTCTGCACCATGGTCAGCTCTGTAAATATAACATAATTTGTGTATGGGTAGTCCCAAAGCAGCATCCGGCAGAATGCCACTTAGATGTATTTTATTTGGTCAACATAGTGGTAGTGTTTTGTTATTATTTAAACTAAATTTTAATTCTTTTAGGGATCACATACGCTCTTCAGTTCTCTTACCACTGGAGTTCAAAAACCCTGGTGTATGCCATGCCATTCGGGTGGCATTGTTTATTTCATAATTTTTATCTGTGAAGTTTTTGCAATGTTTTGTTTATTTTTGCTAGTAACTTACAAGTTTCCGAAGGTCAGGGAAATGTTTTCTACAATTAAAAATTTAAATAGGGCAAGAGAAGTGTAAAGTACTTTGTAAGCATAATCAGCCAAAGAGTTGTGTGGTATGTGTCTTTTATCCCAAGTTCTGCCAACTCTAAGACCAAGAGACTATCTTAGAGCCTTTCAGGTACAGAAATGGTTTTATTCTAAAGATCAAACTATTAACCACAGTGTAATTCATAATTTTAAAACCCACAATGGAACCAATGAAATGTGCGAATAAAAAATAAGAAAGAGAATTAACATGACTTGAAGTAGATCTGAAGTAGAATAGATGACTTACCCTGTTGCTACTGTGTATAGAGCCTTGCACTAAGAGTTTAAATAAAAGATTTCTCTGGTAATGGTTTCATTCCATCCTTCCTGGAGTGCTAAGTTTGTTTATGTGGTCTTTTCTAGAGTTTTGGTTTAGAGACATAAAAATATCTCAGAAGTAATATTTACCATTATTCATGTATTACTAGTTGAAATGTATACCTACAATCTCATAGAAACTTTTGTTCACAAATAAGAAATTATCATGACATTCAAATATAGGCTTACCTTAATTCATTGCACTTTGGTTTACTGCATTTCATAGATACTGTATTTTTTTACAAATTGAAGGTATATTGAAACATTGCATCAAGCAATTCTGTTGGTGCCATTTTCTAACACCATGTACTCACTTTGTGTCTTTGGGTCACTTTTTCAGTAATTCTTGAAATATTTTGAAATTCTTTATTATTATTATATCAGTTATGGTGATCTTGATCAGTGACCTTTAATATTCCTATTGTATCTTTGTAGAGTGCAGGAGCCACACCCACATAAGACAGTGAACTGAATTATTAAATGTTGCGTGGGTTCTGACTGCACTGGCCATTCCCCACCAGCAATTCCCTATGCTCCAATCCCCCGAAACCTCCACCCTCACCTCTCTCTATCTCCTTGGACCTCCCTATTCCCTGAGACACAATATTGAAATTAGTCCAGTTAACAATGCTACAGTGGCTTCTAAGTGAAAACAAGAGTTGCACGTCTCTCACTTTAAATCAAAAGCCAGAAATAATTAGGTTTACTAAAGAACACGCATTGAAAGCCAAGATAGGCCAAAAGCTAGGCCTCTCTCTCCAAATGGTTAGCCAACCTGTGAATGCAAAAGAAAAGTTCCTGAAGGAAATTAAAAATGCTGTTCCAGTGAATACATGAATGCTCAGAAAGCAAAACAGCCTCTCTGCTGATATGGAGAAAGTTTGAGTAGTCTGGATAGAATTTGAAAGCAGCCACAACAAGTTAGAGCAAGTTAGACCAAGGCCCTCACTCTCTTCAATTCTGTGGAGGCTGTGAGAGCTGAGGAAGCTGCAGAAGAAAAATTGGAAGCTAGCAGAGGTTGATAATATAGAAGGTTGAAAGAGAAAAGCCATCTCCATAACATAAAACCTCAAGGTGAAACAGCAAGTGCAGTAAGTTATCCAGAAGATCTAACTAAGATCATTGTTGAAAGTGGCCACACCAAACAATGGATATTCAGTGTAGATGAAACAGTCTTCTGCTGGAAGAAGATGCCAGCTAGGACTTTCATAGCTGGAAAAGAGAAGTTAATGCCCAACTGTGACCTTCAAAGGACAAGCTGACTCTCATTAGAAGCTAATGCAGCTGTTGAAACCAATGCTTATTTACCATTTTGAAAATCCTAGGGCCCTTAAGAATTATGCTAAATCTACTCTGCCTATGCTCTACCAATGGAACAACAAAGCCTAGATGACAGCACATCTGTTTACAGCATGATTTACTGAATATTTTAAGCCCACTGTTGAAAACTACTGCTCAGAAAAAAAAAGATTCCTTTCAAAGCACTTCTGCTCATTGACAATGCACCTGGCCACCCAAGAGTGGTGAGAGAGATACACAAGGAGATAAATGTTATAAATGTTGTTTTCATGCTTGCCAACACAGCATCCATTCTGTGGCCCATGGATTAAAGAGTTATATTGACTTTCAAGTCTTATTATTTTACATTTTATAAGGCTATGGCTTCCATGAAGAGTGATTTTCTCTGAAGGATCTGAGCAAAGTAAATTGAAAACCTTCTGTAAGGGGTTCACCAATTTAAATGCCATTAAGAACATTCATGATTCATGGGAGGACATAAAAATTTCAATCTTAATGAGAGCTTGGAAGAAGTTGGTTCCAACCTTCACGGATGACTTAGAGGGGGCCAAGACTCTGGTGAAGAAAGTAACTGCATATGTGGTAAAAATAGCAAGAATACTAGAATTGAATTGTTGCAATCTCATGATCAAACCTGAATGGGTGAGAAGTTGTTTCTTATTGATGAGCAAAAAAGTAGTTTCTTGAAATGTAATCTACTCCTGGTGAAGATGTTGTGAACATGGTTGAAATGACAGCAAAGGATTTAGAAGAATACTTGAACTTAGTTTATAAAGCAGTGGCAGGGCTTGAGAGGATTGGTTCCAATTTTGAATGAAGTTTTGTTGTGGGTAAAATGCTGTCAAACCGCCTCACATGTAACAGAGAAATCTTTCATGAAAGGAAGAGTCAATCAATGTGGCAAACTTCAGTTGTTTTTATTTCATAGAATTGCCATAGCTACTTCAGCCAGCAGTAACTACCACCCTGATCAGTCAGCAGTCATCAACATTGAGGCAAGACCCTCCACCAGCAAAAGATTATAATCTGCTGGAGGTTCAAATGATCATTAGCATTTCTCAACAATAAAGTAGTTTTAAAATAAGGTATGTGGGGTGGCACCTGTGGCTCAGTGAGTAGGGCGCCAGCCCCATATACCAAAGATGATGGGCTCAAACCCAGCCCTGGCCAAACTGCAACAAAAAAATAGCCTGGCATTGTGGTGGGCGCCTGTAGTCCCAGCTACTCCGGAGGCTGAGGCAAGAGCTGGAGGTTGCTGTGACCTATGACACCACCGCCCTCTATCGAGGGCAACAGAGTAAGATTCTGTCTCTAAAAAAAAAAATTAAAAAATAAATAAATAAACAAATAAGGTATGTGCATTGTTTTTTTTAGACATAGTGCTAATGCAGTTAATAGACTATCATATAGTGTAAACATAACTTCTCTATGTACTGGGAAACCAAAAACGTGTGTGACTTGCTTTCTTGTAATATTCACTTTGTCACTATGGTCTGGAAGCAAATGTACAATATCTTCAAGGTATGCCTGGAGTCAGGAATAAACAAAATGCAACTAGAGTGAAATTATTCTCCTAGATCTACCTCCCTCCAAAATTCAATTCTTAAAATGTATCATTTATGCTGAAAGTAGCAAGCATTTCATACCATAATCTAACTTCTTTAAGCTAAAATGGGATGAAACATGGTAAAAAGATTTGTGCACACTCCAATTTTCAAGTTAGATTTAATTCCTTAGCATCTTAGGAAGTTGTAGCAAACAGAAAGACATTTTTTTTATGCTATATGACTACATTAAATGAAACAGTTATGTGTATATGTGTGTGTATATATAGACACTCATGCTAGTTTATATACATATGTATATGCAGTCAAATATTTCTTCCATTAATGGATTTCATGTGACCTCGTAAAAACAGATCCCATAGGAATTAGTGCAATAAATGATGCTACATTCGACTTTTGCAAACCACAAACTGTCACGGTAATGTCACATTTCATTTCATCCCAATTTCAAGACTATAAGCCTTCAATTCTCAAAGGTGACTTAAGATATATTCAACCTTAAAAGGTTTCAACTTTAGTTAATACCATCTTCTTGTTGCTTGAACATTACATACCTGAAATATTAGCAACAAATTAATGCAGTAAAGCAATCAGACATAGTGTTATAAACAAAAGAGATATTTCCTTGCGTGACTTCTGGAAAATGAGCTTTAGACTATAGACACACTACATGTATTGTTTTAATGGGCATCAAGAAATTACTAAACCAATACCTGTAAAGAAGAAATAGTTAATCCTTCTTTATAACAAATACTGAACTGGATTGTGCTTATTGCACATACAGATTTCAAAACACCCACATTACATACCATTTAAACAGAGCTCCTGAGATTGAGTTTTGTAAGCATGGGGATTTTATCCATTGTTTCTAATACTATTTCAAATGGAATCATTTGAAACCTTGATTAAAAATGTATACTAGTATGTCAGGTCAGGTATTGCGGAATAGCAGTGTGCTTTTTAAGATCCTTTGCACAATTTTTGTTATTCCAGGAACAGAAAGTAAGAAACAAAATAACACATAGCTTTTAAAAACATAAAGCTTGCAGCAGCACCCATCCTTAAATTTCTCCTGCCCAAAGGTTATATAAGGAAAGAAAATTATCAAATGGACGAGCACATGGAGGCAGACACCAGCATTGTAAAAATCAATTTAAGGAGTGCAAGTGCAGTTGTCTTTCCTGGGTTTTTAATTATGTGTTTGTTTGCCATGGTGGCCTAATTTAGTCAAGAAGATGAGCCAACATTAAAAGCTGGTAGAAGAGGTAAGTAATCCCTAGGGTGGGCTGCTTGTGCTCAAGAGTTTAAAAGCTACGTAGACAGAGGCAGAAGCCAAGGCACATTTGAGAAGGGGGTCCGCATGACAAACAGCGAAAGGCGAGCAAATCAAATTTTTCACAATTAGTTGAACAACAACTGTGACAGGTTTAGCGCTTAGCATTTTCATTTGTGTGCTCAAATTTGGTTATCTGTCCTCTTTTATGCAAATGCGATGTGACAGGAGAAGCTGGGAGCACTGGAGCAGGCCAATCACTCACAACGGGGGCTAGGGCTGCGCGGCTGAAAGGCCGGGATTAAATGGACTGAATGCTGATGGATAAATGACATGGGCCGCGCTGAAAGCCTCATGAACTGATTTAAAACTTCTAAGGGAGGATGCCAAGAATATAATTATGCCTTATGCCCCAGCCTAAACTGTCAAAAATAAAAAGATAAAAGAAGAATATAAATTGTACCAAATGAATATTATCAGCATTCATAATTTAACTAAACCCAACATGTTTATCCTACATTGGAAAATAGATAAGATTGGAAAGCTGTGTTCTTCTGCCACAGACCTGGGGACTGAAGCGAAGTTTAAAAATTTACAATTGAAGCACAATGGAAAGAATTCAAGGTACCGCAGCCGCCTTCTTAGTGGGGTTCCATCTCTAGCTGGGTGGGGGTGACCTCTGCAAAGTTGGCATAGATAGTTCATCTTTAAATGTATCCCCACTTGCCTGTACTAAGGCGGCTACAAAGAGTTACAGGTGGAGAAAGGCATCTCCTTTGCCTGTGGGCCTCCAGAGCGCCAGCACCAGGACCTGGGAGACCCTGGGGGACCATTTCCTTGAATTTGTAGGGTGTCTGTCCCCTCCCCCACCATCTCTAGCATTCTCTAACTCTATCAAGCCAAAAAAGTGAAAAGTACAAGAGCTTGTTATCTTGTTTGCTTCTTCTAAGGCTTATAATTTTATTGGTCTCTTCAAGTTCTTAATAGATGTTTCACCACACAATTTCACACAGAGGAGTCTCTTATCTGAAAACAGGGATCAGAAATATCTATCATCCTTGTTCCTTTTCAATGTGTCTGTGATTTCTCTATTTTCACTGCACATACACATACACACACAACTTTATCAGAAGACATCAATGCTCTCAGACAAAAAGACCAAGTCCACTTACGTGTATTTGTATTTTCTATGCGGGAGAATGTGTGAGAACTTCTTTTTAAAAAAGGAGAGGATGCCTAACAGCAGAATATAGTATGAAGAGGGGAAGAAATAAAGATGGGAGCAAAGGCAGCCCTATTTGAATGGGTGGTATAATACCCATATTCAATTTTTTAAAAAGCATAAATGTTAAATAAAATTTAATTTTCACCAGTAGTTGATGCTATTAGCTAATAGAAATTTTTCCATTCTAAAGGAAACTTTGACATGTTTTCATATCTTACTCCATCCCTTAAAATTTTAATCGTTGCTTACCACAGGATACATCACTGCAAAGAATGTCATAAAACTCAGAAAATGTGATTTGGTGAACATATGTATTTAAAGAAAAATCAGATTCAAAACACCAATCTCTTGTGCTACTGACTTGATCCTAATGTGCTAATGTGTATGAAATAATCAAACCCATCTGTACCCTTATGATACTAGAATAATATTATAAGTAAAATGTTTTTAACTAACCAGCCCCTTTTAAAATTTGTTATGGAAGTAAATATGTATGAGTGCACAAATCTCAAGGGTGTATATTTGAGAAATTTTATAAAGTAACCACCATTCAGATCAAGAGCGTTAGTAGCAGCACAGAGGTCCCTGGCATGACCCTTCCAAATGTAAACATTCTTCTAAGTCTCTTTGGTGCAGCTTGGTCTTACCTGTTTTTGAATTGAATTGTACGAAATCTGTTCTTTGTGGTCTGTCTTCTTTTGTGTGTTTGTCTGTGGGGATGGTCTGACTTCTTTACTTAATATGATGTTTGTGGCATTTATTTATGTTGTTATGTAAGGAGTAGTTTATTCTTTTTTGTTACCCTTTTTGTTAGCATTTGGGAATATTACAAATACTGCCATGAACATTTTCATATACGACCATATGTGACTGTGGTGTGCATATGGTTTCATTTCTATGGAGTCTATATACCCTGGAGTGGAATTACTGGGTCTTTGGATGTACACATATATTTTAATATGAATTCATAGCTTTAGTAGATTCTCCCTAACAGTTTTTTAAAGTGGAAAAAGGCACTCTTTATATAGTAAAGTCTCACCACGCCCTGTGAAATTTTCTTTTAGGGTATAAGAAGTAAAAAATTAACAAGAGAAAAAATTGACCAAAATTAAATACATAGACCACAAAGCCAGATAATACACACAACTCAAGGCCAAAAAATAATGTACATAAATCAAGACCTAAATGTTGATTTCTCTTAGGTCTGCCCCATTTGTGTATGCCTTGCTGTGGAAAGAAAGGAACAGTAGTCATGGCTGTCAGGGTTTGTGTGATCTGCTTAGTTCTCATGGTACTTCAAAATGAGACTTCGTTGAGTGGTTCCCCCCAAAAGCATGCTGGGAGACTAAAACTGGATGTATCTGCCCACAAATTCAAATCTTAAGTGGCAGACAAAGCACCCATCCTATGTCATTCAGAATAGGAGCCATGTTTTTATTCCTGCAACATACCTGGTCTTATCTTTCTAGAATAACACAAGGTTTGTTGTAATTTTAATCTGTAAATGTGCTTTTCCAGTGGGAGGAGTGAGATGAATGGACAGAGTCCTCACTGTTCAGTCTCATCTCTATTTTCATCCAGGCTACTCTACAAGCCACTTACGGCCCTAAAGAGGCTCCTCTGCTGACAGAATGGGAACATGCAGCTTAAAACTCAAATCCAACTACTAACTTTATCTGCTGGGCATGCCAGCACATAGGCACAACTCAGAGTGTCAGTGATTAAAAAAACTTCAAACAACATTGAAGTATATGTTACAAAAATTTGCACACAGGTTCACCCTCACTTCTGCCTAACAGGCTTTTTTTCCTCTCTCTTTCTTCCTCCTTCCCTCCCTCCCTTCCTTCTTCCCTTGCTTCCTTCCTTTCTCTTTCTCTTTTGACATCTTACTGATTTTATTACTCTGAGGTTGGGAAAGGCAGTATTTTGGGAGATAAATTCTGTCATAAGTATCTAAACACAAGAAATATTTACAGTTAACATTGCAGAATCACAGCAATAAATAATAAGGGCTGTTAAAAACAAATTTTTTCCAACTTAAGGGCTTGTTTCAAGAATTACTTAAGAATGTGTCAAAAAGCACTGAGAATTAACAGATTATTTTTGTGACAAATGGAAACCTCTACTAACCTGAGAAAAGAACAGAAAAAACCCAAATTCTAATTTTATTTCTTTAAAACATAATTCACCATAGTTTTTAGTAGAGAATTTATTCAAATTACTGTATATGTATGTATTTTATCATACATAGAAATAGAAATACAGATAGCCAATAACTAAAGTTTTGGTCTATAGATTCAAAATACTATCAACTTAATATGACAAACACAATAATGTATGTATGAATTATGGTATTATGCTCTTGGTAAGCTATAACTTTAATAAACAAACATAATAATATTCATTATCTGCTATACATGTTCATATTTGTAATTATTTTTGCCTTATATAATCATTTATATTATTATTTTTGTTTGATTGTATGAATATATTTATATCATGTTCTAGAACAGACAAAACTAATTTATGGTGATAGAAATCACAACAATGATTGCTTCTGATCTAGTTTTCCATAGCTAATAAGGAAAGGAATTGAAATTTAAATCTTTTTCCCCCAAGAAGGCCTTAGGTCTGAGAATTTTCCTACTTCTCCCCAGACAACAATACAGTGTACAAGCTAAGGTGTTTTTTTTTCTTAATTGTTTTTAGGGTTTTTTCCTCGCATATATTAATAATGAAGTTTTCACTTGCTAGCATGTAACTAGCTTGTCCCTCCACAGGTTGCACATAAACAAACTCCTCTTGTTGGCTTCCCTCTCACTGGTCACTCTCGTAATACTTCACTGTCATTCTCCAGCGTGAGACATGTTTCCATCTCCACGTCCCTGGAGGAGCTAGGTCCTCTTCTGGGAGGCCCTTGGTTTCTGGCCATCTCTCCCCAAATCCTCACACCAATTCTCTGATCATCACCTCCAGTGATACTCCTCCACTCTCTTGGAGCCTCCAATTTCAGTCAGCACAGTTCTGTTCTCTCCCTTCCAGACTGTTCCATGAGGTTACCATCCAGAGATACGTAAGTTGCCATCTGAAATGCCTCTTCCCCTTTCCCCAGTTAAGTCACATTTCCAGGCCTGCAACATCTGACCACCATTTCTTAAACAAACATCAGAATAATCATTAAAAATGACACTTCAATTTTCTACACTTCATCTTAACCAAAACAACCTCTAAAAGTACAAATAACTTTTGGGAATTAATTCTGTTTTTCAATAGTGCCAAAATACATAAACTATCCTCTCAAGGACAAATTTTGTATTCCTTCCTGAACACTCAGCTCAGATACTGTGTATCATCTCCTTTGTGAAATCTGCAGTAAATTCCTTGAGACAAAGTTAGTCATTCCATTTTCTGGGCTCACAGGATCATTATAGTATTTAACATATTGTATAATAATTACCTGCTAAGAAGTCTCCCTTTCCCACTGGGCCATGAACTCCACAAGAGCAGGAACTGTGTCTTATTCATCTTTCAATCCCCCACTTCAATTTGATTCAGCAAATATTCAACACCCAGCACTGTTTCAATTTCAAAGTTAGTACTTAATAAATTTTTCATGAAAGAATGAAAGAGTGAAGGAAGATAAACTTACATTCTCTTAAAGCACATTCAAAAAAGTTCTGGCAGAAACTACCTTTTCCATTTTTACTTCCAAGGAAAAAGTATGTTTTTCCAAAATCCACACTTAGATCAGGGAACCTCAAGATTTGTTTTTCCAGTTTGTTTTATGTTTATAAATTTAAAGTTAAGTTATAAATAACTTGAACTATATAGCATAGCACAGATGGCTTTAGAGGCAATCTAGTCTAGAGAGACAGCTAATATATGTCACTCATGGCCTGCTCTCAACCTCCTGCACCCATAGCAGACAGCACTAATCAATCATGGAGTTCTTTCTCTTTAAGGCCAGACTCAGCCTTTGATTTCTCACCTCAGCACTTAATAGGCTACTTTTTGAAGCTGGTGGTCAAGATGAATCCAGCTTGTCCTTGATCTGATTTATTTTGTTTTGTTTCAGATAAGCAAAGTAAGGTCCAGAGTTAAACTTTGTTTAACTCACAAAGCTAATTGTTATTAGAGTTTGATTAGAACTCAGATTACTTTAAGCTCTTTCCACTGGAATGCCCTTTAGCTTTATAACTGGCTTTAGAAATAAATACTTCATAGAAAATGTTTGCTCATTACATTATATGTATATATGTATTTATGTATATATATGTATCATGATGTATAACACCAACACTTTTACACTGGTAATCTATACACATATAGTTATGTATGGATGGATTAATATATATGAACAAAACTAGCATTTTCTATGAAATATTTATTCCTATTAATCAGCTATAGAATATATGTGTGTCTGTGTCATATAATAGATATAACTATATAATAAATGTGTTATATATTATAA
>CAUYRH010161206.1:0-15770 GCA_963574655.1 Perodicticus potto
CTGTGGCATCACAGCTCACAGCAACCTCCAATTCCTGGGCTCAAGCGAGTCTCTTGCCTCCGCCTCCCAAGTAGCTGGGACTACAGGCACCCGCCACAAGGCCCGGCCATTTTTGGGGTGCAGCCGTCACTGTTGTTTGGCGGGCCCAGGCTGGATTCGAACCCGCTAGCTCAGGTGTACATGGCTGGCGCCTTAGCCTGTTGAGCCACAGGCACTGAGCCTGATAGTTTTTATTGTAGAGACAGAGTTTCACTTTGTTGCCCTCAGTTGAGTGCCATGGCATCACACATCTCACAGTAACCTCCAACTCCGGTGATTCTCTTGCCTCAGCCTCCTGAGTAGCTAGGACTAGGGGCGCCTGCCACAACGCCCAGCTATTTTTTTGTTGCAATTTGGCCAGGGCCAGTATATGGGGCTGACACCCTACCCACTGAGCCACAGGCGTCACCCCACCACTGATAGTTTTGAGTATACTTTACAGATTCTTCTGTACGCACACATGCAGGTGTGGAAAGGTGTGCACATAGACTCATGGGTCCTCGGTTGGGATGTTACACACAGTGTTATACAATTACATTTTCCATTAAATATATCATAGACACTCTCCTCTATCATTTCATACAGATCTGCCACATGTCTTTACATAATTTTCCATAATATAGACATATAATAATTGATACAAACCTCTTTGAAAATATGCTTAAGACAAATAGCCTCTACTTGGAGGCCTGCTGATTCGTGTCAATCAATTTAGTGAGGATCTTACTGTAAATATAAACACTAACTTGGGGAAGGCGGCACATGAAGCAAATTTTATCCTGTGGCCTGGGGAGGTAATATATCATTCAATTATTCTACCTCTTTGGGACTTAAAAAACTTTTATATTGGAAAGAACCTTAGAGATTATTTAAGGCAGGGTGCAGGGCCACATTTGGGAACTGAGATGCTTCCTGCAGAAGACAGCCACCTGGAGCCAGTGAGGCTGGTCACACTGCAGAGGAAGCAGAAACTGGTCTCTGGACTTCTGTCCAAATGCTCTTCCCACTGTACATTCTGTCTCTCTGGCACTGGCATATGCTAGACCCTGAAATTGAACCCTGGGGTCCTCCTCTCTGCTGTATTTATATGATCACCTTGACACAATAAAGCAAAGTGATTCAAAGGGATTTTGGAGGCAGATGGTTAAGATTCAAATCCCTGATCCTCTACTTACTAGCTATGACTTTAGGCATATTATTCAATATCTCTGAGTCACAATTTCTCCATCTGTAAAATGCCGAAGGCCATACATGCCTCCTAGGGGTACTGTGAAGATTAAGTGAATTAATGTGTATGTAGCACTTAGCTCAGCGCTTACCATGGTAGTTAACACTGTAGGTTATCACCAGTGCTGCACCTACTTAAGTATTATTTTGAAGTTCTTAGTAAAAAATAACCTAGTGATTTCCAATTGATTTCTTATTGCTCCTCCAGGGAGTTTGTAGTATGTCTGTTTTCCACTTTTTTCTCTGCAATTTTTTTTATCCATTCAACAATATTTATTGAATACCTGCCATGTACCAGACATCCTTCTAGGCACTGGAAAGGCCATGATAAACAAGCTAAACAAAATGCCTATTCTTAGGTACGCAGATGCAGTGTGGAAGGGAAAGACAGCCAATAAACACAAAGAAACAAACAATTTCACCTCAAAGAATGATCAGTGCTCAAAGGAAATTGAAAAGCTTAGTGAATTTTGATGGGGGCTTGGGAAAAGGTCCTCTGAGGAGGTGACAAGAACAAACCCTTGAAGATCTGAGGAAAGAGCTTTCCAGGCACAGGAGAACAAGTACGAAGTCCCCAAGTCAGGATCAAGGATGCAACAGACATAGAGTAAGTCTGGTGAGACTTAACGAGCTCCAGAGAAGGAGAGAATGGTTCACCATGCGCTTGGAGAGGTCACCCCAGAGTCTCACATGGTCTTTAACATGGTAACTACTTGCTAAGAGCCTTCCCAAGCCACTGGACTTATTCCACTATTTGAACGCTAAGCCTCATCTACTCACTGTCAAAGGTGACACCTGCATGCACCCTCACTCCCACCCCTGCCATATAATAATGATCTGGCAAGTGCCTGCAGAACGAATGAATCCTTAGTGGCGTGACTGAGCACCGCGTGCTGGATGAGATGTGCAACTCTGTTCAGTATCTCCTGGCTGAACAGGAGAGCAAAGTGACCTAACCCAGCACTGCTCCACAATACCAACACGCCCCAGGATTCACTAGAACACTGCTAGAAAAAAAGGATCAGAGGCCCTTTCACAGGACTGCTGGGGAGAGAGATCTCTTTATTCTTGAGGAAAATGACTGGTTATATAACTTTCCAGCCACTACAAGTTTGCAAATCAGATGGATCTGGAAAGTTATTCCCTTAACCCTCCTCACTCAAATTCAGAGAGTGTAGTACTATGTAAATGTATTGATCTAGAGACTCATAAGTTTCTGTCATCTGAGGATTTCTCTATATACTAATTTTTCAACTAGTAACTGACTGAGATATCATAACCTGAGCCAAAACACTTTCAAAAGCTCATATTAGGCTGGGTGTGGTGGCTCACCTGTTTAATCCCAGCACTTTGGGAAGCTGAGTGGGAGGATGATGTGATACCAGGAGTTTAAGATCAGCCTGGGCAACACAGAGAGACCTTGACTCTAACCCTCCCCCTCAAAAAATCCCTCATATTAAAGAAAAAACTCCATAAATAATTCAGTCTCGGCTCGGCGCCTGTGGCTGAACGGGCTAAGGCGCCAGCTGCATACACCTGAGCTGGCGGGTTCGAATCCAGCCCCGGGCCAGCCAAACAACAATGATGGCTGCAACCAAAAAATGGCCAGGCGTTGTGGTGGGCGCCTGTAGTCCCAGCTACTTGGGAGGCAGAGGCAAGAGACTCGCTTGAGCCCAGGAATTGGAGGTTGCTGTGAGCTGTGATGCCACGGCACGCTATCCAGGGTGACAGCTTGAGGCTCTGTCTCAAAAAATAATAATAATAATAATTCAGTCTCAATAAGAAAAAAAAATTACTCACAATAATAGTAACATCTAACATTTATTAAAAGTTTACTATACTATATGAGATATTTCTTTATATGGTTTACCTATGCCACCTCATTTAAAAGCTCACAGCAACCCTTAGAGGTTATTACAATCACCCCCTTTTACAAAGCAGAATACTGAGGTCCAGAGAAATGAAATTATTTAGCAAGTGCACAATGAAATGCATCTAACCAGCCTTTGGAGGATACAAAAAAAGTTTTTTGTTCGTTTGTTTGTTTTTGGCTGGGGCTGGGTTTGAACCTGCCACCTCCAGCATATAGGGCCGGTGCCCTACTCCCTTGAGCCAAGGGCCCCTAAATCAATTTCTTTACTTCAAGGTACATGCAGTCCAGCTGGCAAAATAAGACATTACACCTGACATAGTAAGATACAAAGTGTCACTCGCTGCTGGTGAAAATGTAAATGGCACAGGTGCTTTGAAAAGCAGTCTGGTAGTTCCTCTCATGGCCAAACATAGAATTACCACATGATCCAGCAATTCTAGGTATACAACCAAAGAAAATTAAAAATGCATGTCTATGAAAAAACATATATATGAAGGTTCATAGCAGCATTATTCATAATAGCCAAAAAGTGGAAAAAATTCACATATCCATCAACCGACGAAAGGATAAATGCAGTATATCCATTCAATGGAATATTATTTGGTCATAAAAAGGAATGAAGTACTGATAAATGTTACAATATGAATGAACCTTTAAAACATGCTAAGTCAAAGAAGCTAGTCACAAAGGACTATATACTATGTGATTCCATTTATATGAAATGTCCACAATAGGCAGATCCATAAAGATAGAAAATAGATTAGTAGTTGCCTAGGGCAGGGGGTATGGGAGCTCATGGTGATATATAAAGAATATGGAATTCTTGGGGATAATTAAAGTATTCTAAGATTAATTGTGGTGATGGATGAACCATTCTATGACTATACTAAAAGCCACTGAATGGTACATGAAATGGGTATGGTACGTGAATGACATCTCAATAAAGGCATTAGAGAATTTTAGAGGAGAATTTCAAACTCAAAAAACAAAAGCAGTTTTGCTTAATATAAAACTGTTCTATGGGCTCGGCGCCCGTAGATCAGCGAGTAGGGTGCTGGTCACATACGCCAAAGCTGGTAGGTTCGAGCCCAGCCCAGGCCTACTAAACAATAATGACAACTGCAACCAGACATAGCTGGGCATTATGGCGGGAGCCTGTAGTCCCAGCTATTTGGGAGGCTAAGGCAAGAAAATAGCTTAAGCCCAAGAGTTTGACGTTGGCTGTGAGCTGTGACGCCATAGCACTCTACCAAGAGCAACATAGTGAGACTCTGTCTCACAAAAAAATAAAAAATAAAAATAAATATAACTGTTCTATGGTAGTGTCATCTGAAAACAGGTACTAGCTCACCCCTGTAAAATGTCAATTATCTAAAATTATAATTTTCTATAATTTTGCATCGAAATCATACTTTGTGTAAGTAGGAGAGACCAAAACAGAGATCACAAATTGCCAGGCTCAGGGCAAGCAAAGGTTACCACTCCCTTTGACTGATGAATGATAATTGCTTAACCTCAGTTATAATCTGAGAACATTCCTATTTAGGTTTGATTTTTGGGTGGTGGGGAGTGGGAGAAAAGGATGGGGGCCATTGTCTGGAGTTGTGATAAGCTTTAAAATGTGTAGAGAAGAGTTAACAATAGACTTGATTACGTTGACCTAGTGAGCACACCCAGAGATTGCATAAGATTCAAATGTCCAACAATATAACATCCCAAACTTGGCTTGCTCCCAGGATCTGAGAGGCGCTCCTGACGGTAAATGCTTGATATCTGAGAAACCAAATCCTAACTTCAGATCCATAAAGATGCTGTGTAGGATTACAGAAATGACTATTCAGTTTCTCTTTCAAGGGAGAGCCTTCCTTGTTTCATAAGGTTTGGAGCCAAAAGTTTAAAAGGAGCTAGAAAATCTCTAAGCAAAGTTTCACAGACCTTGGAACTTTGACTAGTAAAAGGAAATCTCCAAAAAAGAACAATGCTGCTTGGGCGCCCATAACTCAGTGGTTAGGGCGCCGGCCACATGCTCTGGGGGCTGGAAGGTTCAAATCTAGCCCGGGTCTGCCCCCCCCAAAAAAAATAGACAGGCACTGTGGCAGGTGCCTGTAGTCCTAGCTACTAGGGAGGCTAAGGCAAGAGAATCTCTTGAGCCCAAGAGCTTGAGGGTGCTGTGAGCTATGATGCCATAGCACTCTTCTGAGGGTGACAAAGTGAGACTCCGGCTCAAATAAAAAAAAAAAAAAAGAGAGAACAATGCTGATTAGAGATAGGAGTTCCTAGGTGTACTTTAGAGGTAGCAGTTACTTCACCTCAGTTCTAAAGGAGAACCATTTTCTTCCTAATGTTATCTAAAATGTAACGTTTCTTGGATAAAAGGTGCTATGAAGCTAAAATCCATGCAAATAGAAAAATAAATTAAAAAATGGAAACCAAATAATTTATATCTTCTTCAAATCAAGTAGTTTCAGGAGTCAACACTCCTTAGTCAGACAAAAACTTGTGAAATGGCAATCTTCCAGGGCAGAAAGCACTACCATCACCTCATGAGCACTGTTAATAACAGATCTTTAAAATAAAGAATGGAAGAATGAGGACCATTTTACATTTGCTAAAGAAACAAGAAGAGGAGAGGTGGGGAGGAAAGGAGAAAAAAGGAGAAGGGAGAGGAAAGGAAAAACCACTGCTCTATATATTACCAACAGCATTAGACTAATCTGTTAATGTCCCATTTGGTCGGGCAGTCTGCATCTGCTTCTCTTAAAAAGAGCTTCCTACTAGTACAGACTCTTTGACGACTGCAGTAATTCCTCCTGGAACTGCCAGAGCCCAGAAAAGGTATCTTGATCTTGGCAGGAACCCAAGATGTGGCCAGCTTCTTAAATTGGTAGATGCTGCATTTAATGGCTCCAAATAATATTTCTTGACTTGAATGGGAGTTTCTCTAAGAACTAAAGGATTAGTCTAAGACTAAAGGGAGGGGAAAATAATGGAGTGTTTGGTAAACACTAGAAACCTAGAACAGACAGAGGACATAAGATCACTTATTCTGGTGGTTCTCAATGGGGAGTGATTTTGCTCCCTCCCTCCAAACCCTGGGGACATTCAGCATTGTCTGAAACATTTTGATTGTCACGGCTGTGGTTGCAATGAGTACCTAACGGGTAAAAGCCAGGGATGCTTCTAAACACCCCACAATACACAGCTTATCTGGCCCAAAATATCAACAGTGCCAACGCTGAGAAATCCTAATGTAATCCACTTTATACTGAACCCAAGAGAGATCAAGTGGCTTGTCTATGACAGTGGTGGTGAGAGTCATTTTATGTTCTCTCTTCTTGCTTTTTTTTAAGAGACAAGGTCTCACTACGTCGCCTAGGCTAGAGTATAGTGGCTATTCACAGGTGTGATCACAGTGCACTACAGCCTTCAACTCTTGGGCTCTGGTGATCCTCCCATCTGAGACTTCTAAGTACCTGGGACTACAGGCCCAAGCCATCACACAGGCTCCATCTTATTTTCAAGTCCAGGACTCTGACCAGCTTGACCTGTCCTGCAATAAGATTTAACCTATTTCAGGTCTACAGATCTGAAAATCATATTAAAAAATCTTTAGGTTTGGCACCTGTAGCTCAGCGGCTAGGGCACCAGCCACATACACCAGATCTGGCAGGTTGGAGCTTGGCCCGGGCCTGCTAAACAACAATGACAACTACAACAAAAAAATAGCCAGGCATTGTGGCAGGCCCCTATAGTCCCGGTTACGTGGGAGGCTGAGGCAAGAGAATCGCTTAAGCCCAAGAATTTGAGATTGCTGTGAGCTGTGAGGCCATGGCACTGTACCCAGGGCAACATAGTGAAACTCTGTCTCAAAAAAAAAAAAAAAAGGCTCTGTGCCTGTGGCTCAAGCGGCTAAGGCGCCTGCCACGTACACCTGAGCTGGCGTGTTCGAATCCAGCCTGGGCCCACCAAACAACAATGATGGCTGCAACCAAAAAATGGCTGGGCATTGTGGCGGGTGCCTGTAGTCCCAGCTACTTGGGAGGTGGAGGCAGGAGACTCGCTTGAGCCCAGAAATTGGAGGTTGCTATGAGCTGTGATGCCACGGCATTCTATTCAGGGTGACAGCTTGAGGCTCTGTCTCAAAAAAAAAAAAAAATCCAGATAAAAAATCTTTAGTTCCACACAATATGAAAAGGATCAAGTTCAAGATCCCTCTGGAATCTTTGATACAGCCATTCTATAGGTACCAAAATGACATGACATAAGACAAAAGGCTCAGGGAAGCTTCCAGAAGGCAGGAAATACTCCCCTTACCCCACTACCCAGCAGCAAGAGGGCTGCTTCCTTTTCCAAATCCATATAAATGTTTATAATAAGACACCAGGTAAAGAAAACATCCTGTCAGAGTTTTGGGCCAAGATCAAGCACAGGAGGGAGGTGGAGCTCCAAGAAGGGAAGAAACATGGAAAATCCAAAAGAAATGGTTGAGTGTACCAACTCTCACTGAACATGCAGACTGGGTGATTTTCTCAAGAAGATTCTGCCTCTTATGTTTGTTTGTTTTATTTTTTATTTTATTTTATTTTATGTTTTGTAGTTTTTGGCAGGGGCCAGGTTTCAACCTGTCACTTCCAGCATATGGGGCCGGTGCCCCACTCACTGAGCCACAGGCACCACCCTGTTTGTTTTAACAGAAACAGGGTCTCACTCTGTAACCCAGGCTGGAGGAGCTGTTATTTCCTATTATCTCACATTTGCACTCTTAGCTCATAATTTTTATTTTTGAGAGTGAGTTGAATGGTACTAGTCTTCTTTACCTGAACCTATATGCCACACTTTTATCAAGTATATTTTTTCTTTCCCTTTTCCACTTAAATCTTCTAGACCACAGATAGTTCTCTCTGGCCATCTACATGTATCAAAATGTGTAGGCAGGCTCTCTTTGACTCCCTTCCCATGTACTAGACAGTATTTAAAATAAATATTCCCCTCACAAATTACAGTTGTGTGGTGGGATAATAGTCAGTGCTTCCTGCTTTCAGCCAGAGGATGAGTGGAGAAATGGCTGGAAAGTGCCTCTCCACACTGTATGATTTGGCTAAAAGTTCTACACTGAAGACCAAGGAGCTGAGGATATCTACTCGGGTCAGAAGACATGACCTTCAACTTCACTTGATTTCCTGCTTCAGAGTGATCTCTTGGCCTAGTTCAGCAGGAAACTCCGGGATTTGAGGTGTTTCAAATACGTGTTTAATCGGGCATGGTGGATCATGTTTATAATCCCAGCACTTTGGGAGGCCAAGGCAGGAAGACCCCTTGAGCCCAGGAGTTTGAGACCAGCCTGGGCAACATAGCAAAACCTATCTCCATAAAACAAAAGAAAAAATATATATGTATTTAACTTTCCATCTCTGTTTATTCAGGCTTTTGTTGGCTGCCCAGACAATTAGCCCTAAAACTCTAGGAGACTATTTCTGCTGTCGTCTCAGCAAAAAAAAAGAAAGAGCCAGTCGCTTTGCTGTGTTAAGAAACTAGGGTGTGGTGGTCTCCATGGTGGCCACTCCCCTCCTTCCTTCCTGGAATGCAGTTCTTATAAACGATAAAGCCTTATTTTTACATTCTGAGTCTGTGGCCTTATTTTCTACAATAGATGTGTGGTAACTGACTTAGCAGGCCCACAAAAGCTGAATACTTTGTCAGTAGAATCCTAATCCAGCAGTAGGAACCATGAAAATCAACCAAATGTACACAGAAGAATCTTCCAAGCTTTCAGAAGCTGGCATCACCAGGTACCTCTGAAACTTAAAAGAATGGACGGGGGCATAAGGCATGTTGATGGAACATCCTAGATCCTCTCCTCCACTGCCGGTAACTGGGCGACTACCCTTCTCCCAAACGGCAGAACACTGAGGGCTCCCTGGCACTGGGCCACCCAAGACACAGTTGACAGTGTGGGTCTAACACTGAAAACAGAGGGACTAAATGACATATGTCCATGGTTTGTAAGAACCACACTAGCCACCTCTGGCCTCCTTCATCCACTCAGTTCCCAGAACTCTGGCAGCTAGACCTTTATCTCCCAGGTGAGAGACAAACGAAGACTTCTCTGGGGAATCTGAGCCCAAGAAGAAAAATCTAAAGATATTGACATTAAGGGTCCCCAAATAACAGCCCACCCAGATCACAGGTGAAGGCTCCCAGTCAGCTTTTATGTCTTTGGTTCTTAACCACAATCCCAAAAAGTTCCTACATGGAAAATAGAGGTTAACCAAACCAAACAACAACAATAACAAACTGGAGAAAACTATGACTATGCAGAGATTTTTTTTTCTTTTTCTTTAAAGCTGTGAGCTGTCTGCTTGGTTTGAGCCATGTCAAAAAAAAAAGGAAAGGTGTGCCCACAGAGACACCTGTGAGCCAGAGATTTTTTTTTTATATTTGTTTTTAAAAGAGAGAGACATAGGGCGGCGCCTGTGGCTCAGTCAGTAAGGCGCTGGCGCCATATACTGAGGGTGGCGGGTTCAAACCTGGCCCCAGCCAAACTGCAACAAAAAATAGCCAGGCGCTGTGGCAGGTGCCTGTGGTCCCAGCTACTCGGGAGGCTGAGGTAAGAGAATCACCTAAGCCCAGAAGTTGGAGGTTGCTGTGAGCTGTGTGACTCCACGGCACTCTACCCAGGGCAATAAAGTGAGACTCTGTTTCTACAAAAAAAAAAAGAGAGAGAGAGAGAGACAGAAAGGAGATATCTTAAAAACAGCTGAGCGTTGTGGCGGGTGTCTGTAGTCCCAGCTACTGAGGAGAAAGGATCTCTTGAACCCAAGAGTTTGAGGTTGCTGTGAGCTATGACACCATAGCACTCAACTCCACCTCCAGGGAGAAAAAAGAACATATAGCAGAAATGCAAAATTAAGTGGAAGACTTGGTAGATAAGGTTGAGGAACTCTCCTAGATAAAACAGCAAAAAGCTAAAGAGGCAAATAACTGAAAAGAAAAGATAAGAAAGTTAGAAGACCAGTCCATGGAATCCAACATCTGAATAGTATAAATTCCATTAAGAGAGAACTGAGGGAAGCAAATCATTAGTGACATTATTTAAGAAATTTTCCCATGAGGTAATCCACCCTGAGATTAACTAAGGGAAAGCAAATTGGAAAACTTTCTCAGTAGCCACATGATTGCCTCATCTTAAAATCCTGAAGATGCTTTTGCCCACAACATGAGCAAGTCTGTAGACTAAGTGATTTTTAAGGTATATGCCTCACAGTGGTCTAGGGTTTAAAGCTGATAGTATGAAAACAACCCAGAGAGGAAGGAGACTCTTGATCACCTCCAATGTTTTCTTTTCCTTAAATCCCTAGCAACCAGAACCAGTAATACCGATGTGTCCAGAGACTGGGGAGGGTGCTTCTCCCTGGACAATCTCCTGGCTCATCAAGAACTGAGAGAAGACATCAGTGGGGTTTGGTTCACTCTATCACACCTAGTATGGGGGGCTCCAAAAACCATTTAAGCCTAAATGTTCTTTCTCACTGACCCCTGCTGCCAAAGCAGCTTTGTTTCTCCTGCCATCAGAGGAAATTCAGGAGGATCCTCTGCCACTGGATTAGAAGCAACTAGAAATTCCTGAGCTGCACCTAAGCACAGTATAAGCAGCCTCTCTGCCTCACGACTGCAACACTGCTATGACTTACTGTGAATCTATGCCGCATGGAGCGTAAAAAAGATACTATGTCCCTAAGAGACAGAGAGAAGGAGAAAATCTGCCAACCTGATTAATCCAACAGATGAGTACAATCTGACTTCCTGCTCTGAGCGCAAATTTGCACGAGATGCTTCCAAGACCCTTTCAAGAGCCAAGATTAAAATCGATGCCATCTTAACATAGTATAAAATCCAAACGCTCGGAGTTTTGCATTTTTACTAACTATAACCATTTCCTCTTCAAAGTGATCAGAAGTGATGAAGTAATGCAGGAAAGTACTGTTTAAGGCACAGGGGAAACACCAGAAAGGAAAACGCCTGAGAAGCTTCCAAACTGCCAAGGCTCCCAGCCTAGAGAGTAGAGGTTCATTCAAAACTAAAGGCTCCTGGTAGCTGGCTCAGCTTCCTTCGAATTGACATGAGGGTAGGCCCCTGAGTCACAGAACCTGGCCAGCCATGGTGGCTCATGCCTGTAATACTAGCACTCTGGGAGGCCAAGGCAAGTGGATTGCTTGAGCTCACAAGTTCCAGACCAGCCTAAGCAAGAGAAAGACCCCATCTCTACTAAAAATAGAAAAACTAGCCAGGTGTTGTGGTAGGCACCTGTAGTCCCAGCTATTTGGGAGGCTAAAGCAAGAGGATTCCCTGAGCCCAGGAGTTTGAGGTTGCTATGAGCTATAATGCCACAGTACTCTACCCAGGGCAACAAACTCTGTCTAAAAATAAACAAACAAAAAATTATAGAAACTGCTCTGCTAGATTCACCTCCTCAGGCTCCAGGTCTGGCTCTCAGGCCCACTGACTACTCCTTCTGGGCTCTTCCCATAAATGTCGGTGTCCACTAGAGCTGGACCCAGGCCCTCTTCTCACTCTACACTCTCTCCTTGTGTGTCTGACCCACTCCCACATTCAGTAACCTGATAGCTGCCCAACCCACATCTCCAGCCCATACCCTTGACTGATCTGAGCATGTCTGCCCACTGCCTATGAGCACCTCCCCTTAGGTAGTCAGCAAGTACTTGAAACATGGGCCTGCAAAACCTAATCTTCCCTGGCAAGCCTGTTTCTTCTTTTTTTCTTTGAGACAGAGTTTCACTATGTCACCCTCAGTAGAGTGCTGTGGCATCACAGCTCACAGCAACCTCAAACTCTTGAGCTTAAGAGATTCTCTTGCCTCAGCCTCCAAAGTAGCTGGGACTACAGGCTCCCAACACAATGCCTGGCTATTTTTTTGTTGTGTTGTCATTGCTTTTTAGCTGGCCTGGGCCAGGTTCAAACCTACCAGTCTGGGTTTATGTGGCTGGCGCCCTATCCACTGAGTTACAGGTGCACCTAGCCTGTTTCTTCATCAGCCTGCCTTTCCTCTCAGCAAATGGCAAGGCTTTCCAACTGGGTGCCAGAACCAGAAGACAGGAACTCCTTCCCAACTTCTTCCCCTCCCCTCATCCTTCACAGCGAAGAGCCAGAACCTTACCTTGCCATGTCCTAACACTCCTTCAAGTTGACCTCCTCCTCTCCACCCCTAAGCACAGATCACCAGGACTACCACCACAGCCTCCCACCTTCTCTACACAGCAACTAGGGAACTGTATGGACTAAATCATAACCAGACCTCTCCCCAAGTCAAAACCTTCAGTGGCTTCCCATGGCTCCTAGGATAAAGAGAGGAGACCTTACTAAGGCTAAAAAGGCCCTCTGCACCTCTCCAACTGCGCTCTGCATACCCTCCAGCTCCAGCCAGACAGAGGCTTTCTTGTTTTTGCCTCTACTTGGCTTACTCTCTCCCAGTTCCCACCAATACCATCCTTTTGCCTGGCCAACTCTTCATCCTTCAGGTCTCTCTCTATCTCCCTCATTCCCCAGGCTTTGTTGCGGGCCCACCATGTGCTCCAGTATCACCCATATGGCCTGTCAGGGCATGCACCCACTGTATCAACACTGCCTGACAGAAGCTCACGAGGACCACTGTAACAGCCACCTGTGCAGCACGGCCTCCAGCACATAGATAGCATAAATACTGGCTGAATGAATAAAAACTTGGTCCCAGACCCCTGAGGCATGTTGAAATGGAAATAAGCTGTGAAATATGGTCCTTCAACTCCTCCGAAGTCTGCCAAACAGGCGTGACTGCAGGAAACTGATCTGTGTATTTATAGCCAAGCTTCAAAGATTTTTTTAAATTGTTTTTTTTTCTACTTTTCTCCATCTCTCTAAATTTTTTTCTTCCCTAGAATAAAATAGGCTTCCTCAATGTAATACTTAGTATATTGTTCACTTCCTACAAGATCAGCTCTTAGATCAAATAATTAATAGACATTCAAAGTGAAATATCAGTGACATACAAGAAACAGAAAGAAAGGAATACTGGAGATGTGCCCTGCAAGAGTAAGCAACTTGAGCCATCAGTAGTTACTCTTCCTTCAGAGCCTGGGAGAATGCATAAAGAACAGATCAGCATCAGAAGCAAATTGCTTTAATGACTGCAAACTTTCCTAACAGCTGGCTGCTGTCTAGTCATTACATCATGTTTCTCTCAAAAGCACGAGTGATTCATTTCCTCAACTCTTCTAATGACTAATTCAGTAACCCTGAGCAGGTAAACTAATCTCTGTAATTATACCTGTAAAATAATAATAACCCCTTATATTGACTCTTGATTGTTTTCCAAGGTATGCCTATTTTATATACTATTTAACATGAGCCTCCAATGAGTACTGTGATTCTGAGAACTGAATTTCTAATTTATTTTTTTAATTTTTTAGAGACAGAATCTCACTTTGTAGCCCTTGGTGGAGTACCATGGCATCATAGCTCACAGCAACCTCCAGCTCTTGGGCATAGGCGATTCTCTTGCCTCAGCCTCCCAAGTAGCTGGGACTACAGGTACCCCCCAAAATGCCTGGCTATTCTTTGTTGCAGTTTGGCTGGGGTCGGGTTTGAACCCGCCACCCTCAGTATGTGAGGCCATGCCCTATTCACTGAGCCACAGGAGCTGCCCTGAATTTCTAATTTAAAAAAAGGCTAAATAACAATGCCTGGTCAGGCACCCTGAGACCGTTAGCTGGATGGTCTGACTTCAAGTCCAGAAATTTTTCCACTACCCAACACTATACCTCATTGATTTAAAAATCTTCTTTTTAATTAAAAAAAAGTAAAATTTTTTTTTGCTGAAATGAACCTCACTCTAGATTTAGCTCCTGCAACAGCCCTGCACAGAAGCAACTGTGAAGCAATCAAGGAAGAGCCGGGGTTCCCAAAGCACTTCTCACTAGGGCTCAAATTTATGACTATTGAGTTGCCAGTGACAACTATAAAAATTGGCCTGACCATTCCACTGAAGAAAAGATACTTCGTTAGCTGCCAAACACTCATTTGTCTTAGAGGTGCTGTGTGCCAAAAAAGCCAGAAGGAAAACCTTTCAGTGCACATTCAATAAACCCTTTTCAGACACTGGGAAGTTATTAATACACGCTGTCTTATTATCTGATGAGAAACACAGAGATGATACCTGAGCCCCAAACCACTTCTTAAGGAAATTTTGCCCCAATTTAAACTACTTATTACCCCATTGTAAGAGTCACATCTAGTCAGGCTCATGCCTATAATCCCCAGCATTCCAGGAGGCTGGGGCAGGAGGATAGCTTGGGACCAGAAGTTTTAGATCAGCAAGGACAACAGCAAAACCCATCTCTACTAGAAATTTAAAAATTAGCCCAGCTGGTAGCATGCCTATAGCCCCAGCTACTCAAGAGGCCGAGGTGGAAGGAGTGCTAGAGCTCAGGATTTTAAGGTTAAGGTGAGTTATGATCATGCCATTGCATTCCAGCCTGAGTGACAGAATAAGACCCTGTTTCTTAAAAAAATAATAAAAAATAAAGAATGACATCCACTTCAAAGGAGAGCTACCTTTAGAAATAAATGGCAAGAATACCACACATCAAAAATTGTGGAGCAAAAAAATAAATAAGTAAACTCTATGGGATTTAACCAAAGCTGTACTTAGATAATTCATAATTCTTAAAAAAATTCATAATTCTTAAAAGCTTTTATTAGAAAACCAAAAATTTTTCCTAATAAATTAACTAAGCATTTGATTCTGGAAATCAGAAAACACACACGTACACACACATACCCCACAGAACAAAGACTGACTTATAAAAACTAAGTAAGATAAATAAGTCTCTAGAAAATACTTCTATGAAACTAATAACACAGGGCAGCATCTGTGGCTCAGTGAGTAGGGCACCAGCCCCATATACCAACAGTGGCAGGTTCAAACCTGGCCCCAGCCAAACTGCAACAAAAAACAGCCGGACGTTGTGGCGGGTGCCTGTAGTCCCAGCTACTCGGGAGGCTGAGGCAGAGAATCGCCTAAGCCCAGGAATTGGAGTTTGCTGTGAGCTGTAACACCACAGCACTCTACCGAGGGCAACAAAGTGAGACTCTGTCTCTAAAAAAAAAAAAAAAAACAAGGCTTAGCGCCTGTGGCCCAAGCATCTAAAGCGCCAGCTATATATATCTGAGCTGGCGAGTTCAAATCCAGCCTGGGCCTGCCAAACAACACTGATGGCTGCAACCAAAAAATAGCCGGGCGTTGTGGTAGGCACCTGTAATCCCAGCTACTTGGGAGGTGGAGGCAGGAGAATCACTTGAGCCCAGGAGTTGGAGTTTGCTGTGATGCTACGGCACTCTACTGAGGGTGACAGCTTGAGGCTCTGTCTCAAAAAAAAAGTAATAAAGTAAAATAATAAAAAAGAAAAGAAAAGAATAAAATAAACATGACAGAATGAGAAAAGAGACCACAATTTCATATAAATATATATGTGTATATATGTTTTTTTTTTTGAGACAGAGCCTCAAGCTGTTGCCCTGGGTAGAGTGCCGTGGCATCACAGCTCACAGCAAACTCCAACTCCTGGGCTCAAGTGAT
>CAUYRH010161207.1:0-16389 GCA_963574655.1 Perodicticus potto
ACATGAAGAAATGCTCATTATCCTTAATCATCAGAGAAATGCAAATCAAAACTACCTTGAGATATCATCTAACGCCAGTAAGATTAGCCCACATGATGAAATCCCAAAACCAGAGATGTTGGCATGGATGTGGAGAAAAGGGGACACTTCTGTTTTTTTATTCTTGCAATACATCACTTAGAAGAATGATCTCCAGTTCTATCCAAGTTGTTACAAAAGGTACTGGTTCAACATTCTTTTATGGCTTAGTAGTACTCCATGGTGTATATATACCACATTTTATTAATCCACTTATGACTTATGTATTGATGGGCACTTGGGTTGATTCCACATCTTTGCAATTGCAAATTGTGTTGAAATAAACACTCGAGTACATGCATCTTTTTTGATAAAAGGACATTTTTTTCTTTGAGATTGAGTGTTTTTATGGTTCATCTTAGATCCTTTACAGGATTATTAGATACTGTATTGCTCTTAGTTTTTCCCTTTTTTTAGTGGATGTTGTACAATTTATAGTACAATTTGTACCTATATATGTAAATGTTTTGTCAGTGCTTAAAAAGAATTAATTTTCTTATCTTTGGGTGACGAGTTCAATAAATATCAATTAGGTAATTTTGGTTGGTAGTTTATAGCAAATGTGTATATATATGTATATATATATGTAACTTGTACATACAGTATATATGTAAATATATACACCCATTCAACCAATTGCATTATACATTCAAGTAATATTATGAAGAATAAAAAAAATGTGAATTAAAAGTTAGAAAACTCCAAAATAATGAAATAAAAGTTCAAAAATGTAAGTTAAAAAAATACCAAGTTAGAAAGCAATGATATCAATAAATTTTGAAATATTTTTTGGAAAAAAATGCAGATTCCATAATAGAATGAAAAACTTGAAAAAATTAGAACAGTAAAGAAAGGAGGCTGGGTGTGGTGACTCATGCCTGTAATCCTGCCACCCTGGGAGGCTAAGGCAGGAGGATCCATTGAAGTTAAGAGTTTGACAACAGCCTAAGCCAGAGCTAGACCTTTCTCTACCAAAAATAGAAAAATTAACTGAATGTACATATCAATAGACTCAAATCTTCTCTTTATGAAAGTAATTAACATTTACTTATCACTATACTCTTAGTTATCCAGGAATATCCGTGTCATTTTAGAGCTAATGAATCAAAAATAGGGGTTTCTCAATCATTCAATGGACTTGTGCAGATTTGTATTTAAACTCTCCAAATCTATCAGTTTTGATTCTTGCTTTATGTGTTTCTAGAGATATGTGTTCTCTGCTTTAAACAGAGAAAATAATTATGCAATTCTCTTTTAAAAGATGAATGATGCACTGGCTGTTTAAATCAACCTTACCTTTCCCCTTGTCATTTGGCCTCCAAACATTTTAAATTTTAAATCAATGATTTGTTCTGGTTTCCTCTTTATATTACAGAGGTGACATTGTTTTTCATCACCCTTCTTGTAAATGGTAAATTTTTTTTAGTTTATATTGAGTGCTTTATTATCTTCTTTACTTATTTCAACATTCTCAACTATTTTCCTAGATAGGGGAATGGTTATTGCTGTTTGCTATTTTTTTAACTTATTCTGGAAACAGTGTTTCTTATATATATTTTAAATCATTTTAGAAATCTTGCTGCCCAGAAAAAAATGCAATTTCTGACAATGTATTTTTTGCTACTGAGAAAAAGTTAACCTGAATCCCATGCGCTGAAAGATCACAGTTTGCCGTTTATATCAGGTGGCCCAACGAAGCTAACTATGCATGATAAATGTTGTTGAATTACATAAATCTCATAATAATGTTTATCTGGTAATACGATCACAATAACAGACAATGGCTTGCTTGAAGACTCAGCACAAATACATAACAAAATTTGCAAAGAGCATAAATTTCAGACCTCTATTTTATAGTAGGAAAATTAAGAAAAATCACAATTTACCCAATACTGATATGTACTAAAGGAGATGTTGACTGCATATTCTAAAGGACTTGAAAGCTAAGCAAATTTTCACATCATGACAGCAAATCTTATACATGGGGAGGATGAGCCAGAGATTGGCCTAGAAACTCTGAACAACACACATCCAAATTTTGCAATTCTTATGAAAATAGAAAATACATGCTCTTTGTGTGATGAACATTTGAAAAGGTTAACGCCTAGCTCTACGCCTTGGTTCAAACACCTTTGATGAGCCTTTGATACTGACAGCAACTGAAATGGTTTGATTTGAAGTTCCTAAAAGGTAGCCCCACTCCTCTGAATAAAAATGCATCTTCTCCTAGGTACCACAAGGCCTGAAATGTCTAGTACTTGCTGCAATTAGTGAATGAAGAGGGAATCTGTAACTTGTTAACACACTAGTTAGACTTGTAGGCTGAATAATGGCCCCCAAAGATATCCATATCCTAAACCCTAAAACCAGGGAATATTGCCATAGGTGACAAAGTGAACTTTGCAGATATAATTAAAAAGAAGAGTTTTCATATGGGAGATTACCCTGGGTTATTCAAGTGGCTCCTAAATGTAATCAGATGTGTGTATATAAAAGGGAAGTGAAGGCAGATTGGGCTCCAGGCAGAAGAAAGTAGAACAGTGAGCGCTATGAACCTGGCTTTGAAGATGAAGGAAGGGGCCAGGTACTGAGGAGTACAAAGAAGCTTGGCTCCGGAAGCTGAGAGGACAAGGAGATAGACCTTTTCTAGATCCACTGAGAGAGCTCAGCCCTGACTTTGGAATTCTAATGTTGAGAACTGTAAGACAGTAAGTGGTGTGTGTGCGCGCATGTTTTCTTAAAACCACCAAGTGTATGGTGATTTGTTACCATGAACCTACAGCAGCAGTAGGAAAATAATGCAGTTAATAATTATGTGGACAGTTAAATCACTTAAATCCCACTTACATGTGTTCATTCCGATTAGGAATGGTCCTTTCCAATTAGGAAGCAAAGAGTAGATGGGATCCCATCTAAATATAGATGGGATTAGATAGAATTTTATTCCAAAATAAAAAAGAAGGATGTTTTTAAAAAGGGGACAATACAAAGTACCACAATTTGTCATCACAACTTCTTAGTACTGATCACCCTATTTGAACCTTTCCTAGAAAATACTACCGCATTTAGTCACATCATCTCAGGAAAGTGAGCAACTTCTAATTGATGGTGGTGCAAAGTTTCAACCTCCTAGAAAATAAATGAAGAAGTGCATCATAATAAGAATCAAAATATATATGTGTGTGTGTGTGTGTGTGTGTATTTATAAATGAGGTCTGGCAATTAAGTCCACAAAATCATCCTACAAAAAGTACGAAGACTAGGGGCTGATGTCAGGGCATCGCTTTCCAGGGAGGAAAACTTCAAAGGTGATTGTAGTGATATTCAGCAATGGTGTATGTGGACACATTCTTTCTTTTCAAAGTAGTGTAAAAACAACCTATACACATAGGGTATTTCGATTATTTTCTTTGTCTTTTCATTCATGTCAGAAATAAATGTCCCCTACTATCCAAAGGGATGTCGCCTGACTTTTTGTGCTGTATTCAGATGAATGGCAAATGTTTATAAAGATATACAAAAGAAATAAAAGAACCCTAGCTTATTAAGAACTAATGATCTACTTACAAAAGTTATTATACCTCATCTAATCTAAATATATTGTACAATCTATATTGGTTTGAAGGTTTTAGATAGATATGTATTTATTCATAAGCAGGGTATACATATTAAAACCTTTCAAACTAACATATAAGAAATATGAACATAATTGAGTGCAGTGTTTTCAAAGGGAAGATAACCGAATGCAATTGTTCAGGAAAGGTTCCTAAAAAACCTCATAGGTTTTCACATATGTTTTAAATAAAAAAGAGTCATAGATCATCAAGGAATAAAACAGATTTCTGCAACTGCTGAATCCAGAGTCAAAAAAAAAAGCAGTCCAGTCTCAGAGGCTTGGGGCTTTCTCCCACAAACCAATGGGAAGTAATAATGTAAGTGACACCTCTATGGTTAAAACTGGATACAGCAAGTTGAATCTCAGTACATTTTAAACCCCATTATGGCACTTTGTTTAATGGCAAGTGTGAAACACCTCTGCTAAATCATTCCTGGCATAATCAATGTAGTCACTGCCGTGTCTAACTGCATTTTCATAGGTCTGCTGCCTTAGCACATTTCCAGAGTTATTTCTTCCTCTCCTTCACCAGCTCTCTACTAAAATGCTCTGGTAATCATCCTTTACTGAACTTGAAGGCTATATCCTCTTCAGAATGTTCCTCTATGCCGATGGCCCTCTGAGTTTAATGGCTAGTAATTACTGTTCCCTCCTGAAACTGGGTAACTTCTATAATTGTAAAAGGAAGCAGTATTCTGCCAAAATCCTTCCCTCTAGGAGAAAGAAGAAAGTGAAGCAAGGTTATTGGTATCCATATCAAAGAGAAAGAGTCTGACAAAGCTGATTCATCCCCTTGTCTGCAGGATCAAATTAAAGGAGCAAGCCACAGCTTTCCTTAAGCCTTGACCTGGGGCAATGTGAAATAACCTTTTCCCCTCATCCATGTCAGCTGAAACACAATCTTTGTGTGGGTGAGCCAAATTTGGGCTATTTATTTCTGTTAATACAATCAATTATTATAACAGTTCTTCGAGGTTGGGAGTGAGTGAAATTTGTAAGGATGCCTGGTCTATAAGAATTCTATTAAGAGTGGTTCTATATATTAGTGTCACACTAATATTCAAACATCCTGGACCTCGTTGCATATAAATAAATCTAAGTGTAACTACCAATCAGTCCACATATGTAATATGTCAAGGTCCCATGCAATTTTTATAACATTTAGGTAGCTTCTCTGCCAACAAAGACAATAAAGTAAAATATTTGTAAAAAAAAAAAAAAAATGTTGGCATATATAGTTAGCAGTGTTCTTGGCAGATTTTTACTGTCAATTACAAAAATACTAAAGAATATCCCCAGGGCAAATATCACTAAAATACTTTTAAATTGCATAAGATCTGTATGGAGGAGTAACATTTTGTTCTACATTATTCAAATACTAATTTTGATGATAAAATACTTTACACAAACAAGAAAATACAAGTACTAATAAAGGTAACTTTAGCACTCCGAGGGTATTTCACACACTTTTGTATAGTCATGCACCAAATGTTGAGTCACTTACACAACAACTGACTCCATGCATATACCATAATCAGGTACCTTTTAGGCTAGGTGTGTACTAGGCGGCACCACCTAGGTTTGTTTGGTCAGGACACTCTGGTGTTCACACAATGAGAAATCACCTAAGGACATGTGAGTGGACATTCTTAGAACACATCACTGTTCCATGACTCATGATAGTGTATGTCTAGTATAACGACATCAATACTTCTTGTTTGCCAAGTATACATCAAAACACAATCTTTACAATGGCATAGGGATTAAAACATTAAAATTTAGACTTATTCATACAATGTGAATATATCTCAAGTGGTCCCTTTCCCTCCATTAGTCAAATTGTACATATGCAAAACCATTTCCCTCCCCTAGATTAATTCAAATATTGTTGTTTTTCCTTCTTTTTTTTTTTTTTTTTTTTTTTTTTTGTAGTGATGGAAGCAAGGTAGACTGCACAGATTTCCTCCTAAGAGAAACTTCTGGGAAGCATAGTTGATTGACAGTCTCCAGATGCTACAACTTTAAACCCACCATAGTGCCCATGTCAGGTCACTCCCAGGCTCCTGCTCTCAGACTGTGACTGAGTGTGGCAGGGTGTGGCAGAGACTGGTAGAATTTATGGCTGCTTGGCATTTTCTTCTTGAAGGACCCAAAAGGAAACAGGTGGTTCTGAAATTGAAGTGAAAAAAAGAGTGCCCAAAATTATTATCATTCTCAAAGATAATGGAATGGATGACCTTGAGCTGACCTTGAGCTTCCCACCTCTATAACTATTGGCTCTGCAGGATTAAAAGTCCTGGTCACCAAGAAGAATATACTCTTTCCAGGGGGCATAGTAAGAGATGGACCTTTGGAACCCGTAGACAAGAAAGGATTCATTACCTTGGCATGGTAAAATGGGCAGCAGGAGCTAGAATTGCTTTTATACAATAGAACAAGGGCACACAAAATTGTGCAGGTGCCTCCTGGTACTCTCATGCTCAATACTAACAGTGAATAGACACATAATACAACCTTAGCCTGAGAAAGTACAATTACCAAAGGTTCAGTCTCCTAAAACACAAGGAATGGAGGTTTGGGCCATGCTTCCTGGCAAGGTGTGAAGGCTGCCAAAGTAACAACCAAGGATGGAGGGATGTACCATTGAGAGAAGAATAATTCATCTCAGCAGCCACAAATGCTCCTCTGCTAAGTTTCTTCCCAGGAAAATGGCCCATGAAATAACTTCCCTCATCTAAGTGGATAGATGGGTCTCTGTAGCATCAGGGACTATTGCAGGTAGGAAGGTGGCCTGCACAGATCTCATGCAAGAAAATTTGCTGTGGGATCACAGCTATGTAGAAGCCTCCAACTGCCAGGTCTTTGGATCCACAAGAGAATTCATGCTAGTCTGTTCTTGCCTGGGGAGTTGCAGCCAGTGGCCAACTCCTGTGGGGGTAGTAGAACCTGGTCGTTCCTTCTGCACGTCGCTTAATCTAAGGGGCAACTCTAATTTGGGGGATCCTGATCAGCTTGGCCAAAACTTTCTCAGAATTGTACTGCACTATGAAACGTTTTCTAACAATCCTTTTCTACCTCCTTCCTTTCACATACGGTCAGATCTGCGTTGTGATCCGGAGGTCTTCTTACCTTTTCCTTTACGTTTCTGGGCCATTCCCCCAATATATCTTGTGTATCTAGTCTTGTGTACCCTTCTCAGGGGCTATAAACTGGCAATTTCGGAACAGAAAAGGGAGTTCTACTTTAATTAATTCAGCATATGAGCAGATTAAATTTCCTAAAACACAAATTGCATTGTGTCACTTGGTTGTCACTGTATCTTTGAGTCAGAATCAGTCCCAGTTGCATTGCTTTGCAATGTTCCTGCCTGATCTATTTAACACTGCACATATTCTTTTCAAAACAGTGTTGCATCGTTACGACTAGTCGTCTCTCTGACCCTAAGTGGGAATAAATAAGTGTTCTTCCTACTTCCAAACGTTGTTTGTTTTCTACAAATGTAAATCTTAATCTTTTTCATGAAATATTTACTGATAATTTGAAAATTAAATTGTTTTTTCCTTGCTGAATTTTTACACCACTTAAGAGTTTATCCAAAATAAAATCTAACAGTAGCATGAAACTTTTCAGTCTGGGTGGTAAACCTTCATTTTACTTACAAATTATCAACCTGGAAATTGATTCCAGGTTTTAACACTATTAACACCAAGCTTCCCCTTCAGAAATTTGGTTTTTAAAAATATATGCATGTAAAAGATTTGTTTTAATTCAAAAGGAATTCACTTTTACCATAGAAAAATTAGAAAATCCATAAAACCACAAAGCAGAAAATGACTCATAATCATACTGCCCATGCTTAATTACTATAACTATTTATCACATAAATGTCTAGTAATTAAATATGCAGGCATACATACATATTACATAAATGTAAAAATGATACATTTACACACAGATTTGGAATAATACAATACAGACTATTTTGTTAGCTGACATTTTTGTTGAACAAAATTTCATTAACGTTTGTTAACATTTAATGATTACAAGTATCAGAACTAGTATGATTCAATGAACAAATTTTGTAGTATAAAAAGTTCAGTTTCTTCATTTTTTAATAATAAATAATTCTGAAAAATATATTTTGATAAAAACATCTTTGATATTTTCCTCAAGATGAATTTCTAGCATTCTGGATCAAGTTTCTGAGTATCTTTTTTAGACTCTTAGCTTATGTTACCAAAACGTATGTTGCTTAGAAAGTTATGCCAATGTAAACACTCTTAGTATTTTCTCAAGTATTACCTTTAGTAATATTTTGTTTTAATTTTATAGACAAAATGTTTTTATATTTTCACTTGTTTTCATTTTTTAGTAAACTGACTTTTGCTCAGTTATGCTGTTTCTAATACGTTGAGACACAACAAAAGGAGGGTGTGGGCTTTGGACTCATTGGACCTAAGTTCTGCTTTGATATTCACTAGTTTTGTGATTCTCCACTCACCTGAACTCTTTCAGACTTAGTGTTTCTTACCATTGGTGGTGGTATTTTTTTCCAATGAAATTGAGATACTAGATTTCAGGGGTCGCCACTGCGCAGATCGGATTCTTCCCGCCCTCGCACCTCGCTCTGCAGAAATTCCCTAAGTCGAAATTGAAGAAAACAGAAGCCGAGAGAAAAATCCACTGCCTTCCAAGGAAACGATCAACAGAAAGAGCAAGCAGCAGAGTCCTAATGAGGCAGCGCCGCCAACATGCACTGTGCATTCCACAAGCAGCGCCTTCTTATTTTTCTTCTTCTAGCTGTTTAACTGTTTGCAAAGAGGGTGGATCAAGTTTAAATGACTGTGCCGCCCCTTTCTCATCAAAGTATCCCGAAGTTCTGACGAGGAAGGCCACGCCTGCCTCTATCACCTGCCTGTCTGGCTGGCAGGGAAGGAAAAGAACTTTCATGTTGGTGAAGAAAGAATCCGGGTGGGATGACCGCGAAATCTAGAGTTAAGACTAAGCTGGCCCAGGGTTTCTTGCAGGCTGTAAAATGCAGTTTCCTCAGAGGAACATTTTTCTAGTTCAAATGATTTTAATTATTGGAATGAACAATTTTTTAATAATGCAAATAAAAGGTTTTAAAACATTTTTAAAAAGAAATTGAGATAATAATTTCTATATCATTGAGTGGTATTAAGGATGACATAAGATAAAAAAAACTTAATATTTTCTTTATTGTATAGTGAGTCCTTAAAAATACACGTAATTATTGGTAGATATGCCTTAAATCATTTCTGTTGTTAAACATCAATTCACATTTGTTTTCACTGAGGCGTTTGTTAGATCAGACACACAAACAGTAATTTTGCCCAATATTAAGTTTCAAAAATAACATTAAGGATGTGGGTAATTGTGAGACACTTTGCAAAGCATGAAGAAGTCTGGGATCACCAATGTCATTCCTCAGTCTATCTTTGCCACATTATATTCTTTCCTTACTCAGACTTAACATAATAGGTCTCTAAGTGATGAATCTAGGTCACAATAGGAAGTTATCTGTACTATAAAAGACTCTGATTTATACTCAATTCCATAACTGATGTGACATTTTCCAGAGACCTATGCCCTTTAAATGCATAGACACGAGGTTGATCCCCTTAAGTATTCCTAGGTAAATGGGATACATCTTGCTGAGAACATTCTAGTAATTCTTCCAACAGTAAATATTAACTAATATTTATTAATTAAACATGAAAGTGTTTGCCAGGAGGCCTGTTATCAGTGCATTTAAAAAGAGATTACAGAGGCATTCAATTTCATTATTCATATTTTGATTTTTAAGAATTCTTGATAAAATAGAAAAAAAACTCTTGCTATGTATGTTATGAATATTTTCCCCCAGGATTGTTATTTTCCTTTGAATATAATTAGTGGTATTGTCTAACCAACAAAAATATTTGTTTGTGTAATAGTATTTTTTCTTTAGTCAAATCTATTATTTATTTTGTGTTTAAAAATTCAATTTTAGGGGTCAAATTAAGATAGTTACTATCCCCTTTTAAGATTAAATGAAAGCAATTAGAATTAATTTTGTTATAAGAAATGAGGTCTATACTAAAAGAAAAAAGATCATTTTATTAAAAGGATACTAGAACTCAAATGTTTATAGAAGCACAAATCATAATCGCAAAGATGTGAAAGCCACCCATGTGCCCACCAGTACATGAATGGCTTAATAATATGTGGTATATAGATACTACAGAGTACCACTCAGCCCCCAAATAAAGATGATCTGGTATCTTTTTAGACAACCGGGAGGGATCTGGAAATCTTTCTTCTAAGGGAAACATCACAAGAATGGAGGAAAAAACACATGTATTCAACATGAAATTGGAACTAGTTGATCAACACTTAAGTGCACTTATGAAAGTAAATCTCAGTGAAAATCAAGCTGGAGGGTAAGAGGAGGAAGGGATGAGCAAATTCACACCTAATGGGGACAGTGCACACTCTCTGGATCAAGGGCGCACTTATGTGTATGACTTTGACTCAGTCTGTAAAAAACATGTAAACAAAACATCTGTACAGAGCTAACGTTCCGTAGCTAAAAAAACAAAGAAAGAAAAGAGACAATGAGCGAAATAGAGTCCCATCTCTGGGGTTTATAGTGGAGATACCAAAAAGAAAAGAAATGAGGTCAAGATCCTTTCTAAAACCAAAATATTTCTAAAAACTCAACCAATGATCTCAAGATCACTTAACATTACAAAGATTCTTGGTTCTCATTTATTAGCAGCAATAGGACCATCACATCATAAATACTCACTATATGTACTTAATATCTTCTTTGAATTTCTTTCCTTGACTTTTCTCACAGTTTCCTTACACACTCTTTAGTCTAGAATGTTATACTTTCATGTATTATCTGGTAGAATATTTACTCCTCTCCACCACTTCATTTTTCTTTAGTTGCACAATTTTCTTGCTGTTCTTTTCTACTGATGCTTACAGATGGATTTTGTGCACATTGTTTGGATACCCCCAAATCCTACTAGTATTTTAATTAGAATTGTAGTATGTGAAAATAATACTAGGAGAAGAATGAGTAATTTTCCATTTCTCTGCATTAGTATCTATGCTATGGTATATCTCTCCATTTATTTAACTGTTTTATGTCACTCAGAAAATGTTTTAATTAATCTTACACATATCCTGTCCATATCTTGTTCAATTTTCTCCTGTAGCTTTTGGGTTTTTATATCTACAATGAATAGTATATTTTTCAATACATGTGTTAAAGAGCTATTGGTTATTGTCTTTCAAAGAATTTTATTTAGGATATCTGTGTCTATTTTTAATAATTTTCTTCTTACATATACTCTTTGTCATTTTTTCCCTAAATAGTAATAACTTCCTAGGACTATAATTCTTTAAGAGAAGTTCTCATCTATTTTTTATGGTCCAGAAAAGCTTTTTACCTCATGAAAATCATCTATGACTTCAAAGTTTTCAATAAATTCTTACACAAAATTATAAGAAAATGACATATTTTAAAAGAAATTATTTGGCAGCCTTTCCAATATTTACTCTGCTTATTCTATATCAATCAAATTTTATATTACCATTTTTAAGTCATTTATAGGTACAAAAGGAAAAATAATCAAGCATGTTCTTATGAAATACTTATAATTAATTAGTAAAAAATATAAGCAAGAAGTAACATCAGTATTTGCACCAATCCATCAGCTTCCTAATGATATTACAGAAAAATATTGTTTAGTACATGAAAGAAGAAAAGAAAAATGGAGAGAAAAATACAAAGTTATCAACCATACTCAGTCTACAGAAGTTATCTGAATAAGTTAAGTTGGAAATATCTACCAAAAATCCATACCATATAATCTGATAGGAAGCTAAAAGCTTTCCAAAGCCTATAGGGCACTTCAAATTAAAGAAATTTTTATCAAAAATAAACTATACCCTGAGAAGAAGCAGATAAGAGTAATTATATCATGTTATTTTATCCTGAAAAAATTGACAGCCTTATTTTCTAAAGGTGACCAAATTTTCTTTACCTTATGAGCAAAATCAGGCCTAGGTTCAGCCTATAATCAACAGTCATTTGATCAAACCAAGAACAGAATGTGACTTTATGTCTGAGGAGTGTACTTAATTCTGACAGCTCAACTTCTCAGGATAGGGCTTTACTCATCAACAGCTCAGCACATAAACACACTGCCTGCAGCCTTGCATTGATTGTCAGCACAATTAATTGCCAGGAAAACTGCAGCTTTATTAAGTGTAGGGCACTAACAATAAAAACATCACTATTTATAGGACAGAGCATGGCGGGATATCTATACAAATAAAATATAACAATAATAAACAAAAGGCCGGCCTGTAGTTCACCAGAAGAACATCAATGAATTTGTTTTAATGCCAAGCCACAACAGGATACTCAAGTGTCCCTGAGCATAAGATACTACAACTTCTACTAAAAAAAATAAAAATGATTAAAAAAAAAAGTCTTTCGTGATTTCTGAAATGTGAAAAGTGGATGCCAACCAGTCTCTTCAAAAGTACTTCTTACAGTTTCAAATTTTCATGTTCCCTATGCCCAACTACAGAAATGCTGTCTAGAGAGAAGAGAGAAGAGTAATATCACAAGATCCAGTTACAGTAGAGCCCCCTTATCCATTGCTTTCTGCAATTTTAATTACCTGAAGTCTACCTGATCTAAAAAATACACGATTCCAGTATAATAAGATATTTGGGGAGAGAGAAAGGGAGGGAGGGAAAATGAAAAGAGAGGGGACCACATTTATACAATGTTTAGTATAGTTATGATAGTTCTATCTTATTATTAGTTATTGTTGTTAATCTTTTATGCACCTAGCTTATAAAGTAACCTTCATCATAGGTATATATACAGGAGAAAACATGGGGTACACAGTTTCAGGCATCCACTTGGTTCTTTGAATGTATCCCCAGAGATAAGGGGGCACTACTGCATATGCAGGATTGGAGAATGTCCTAGAATTTAATTAGTGATGGCATTTGAAAAGCAGATACATCTTCATACATCCTGGGAAATAAAAAAGGCATATTTGCGCCATTAAGGAAACTCATGTTAAAAAAGAATAGTCTTTATTACAACTATAGTTTAAGGTTTCAAAATGAAGAGAGAATACTTTGCTTCCTACATTCTTTCACATATAGAGATACTTATTATTGTAATCTCATGGTGTGGTGTTACAAATCTTAGAGAGGCTAACACATTTGAGGAAAAGGAGGAGAGGAAAGATTGAAGTCATTAACAAGTATTGAACATTTTATGAAATATTTGAGGGTCAATGGTTGCCTCCGTACAACTTTGTCTTGCTCCATCACATAGAAATATGGTGATTATTATGGCTAGAGAGTCTACACAACAAAACCTCTTTGTATAGGAAGTCTTTAAATGTGATTTATCTAATACAGTTAAATCAGAAAAAAATAAAATTAGTTTTATGAAACATCCATATTTTCATTATCATTTTCCAGATAAATGGTATGAGGTTCAGTGAATAAAATGTACAAGGCCATCGCTCTTGCAGTAGCAAGACTAAGAATTAATCCAGCTTTATTCTTACATATTGGGTCAATTATACCACTATACCTTGTATAATGCACACACATAGACAAGTTGGCTTTTTGTGTGTGTGTGTAGAGACAGAGTCTCACTTTATTGCCCTCGGTAGAGTGCTGTGGAATCATAGCTCACAGCAAGCTCCAGCTCTTGGGCTTAGGCAATTCTCTTGCCTCAGCCTCCCAAGTAACTGGGACCACAGGTGCCCGCCACAGCACCTGACTAATTTTTGGTGCAGTTCAGCTGGGGCTGGGTTTGAACCGGCAGCCCTCGGTATATGGGGCCGGTGCCCTAAGGCTACATCATTATAAAGAAGGCCAAGGGAATTGAAATGTAAGCAGATATTTTCTGTATAACGTATGTATCAGATATGCATACCTTCTGTTCGTACACAGAAGCAATCTCAAATGTTACTGGGAACAAATCCTAAATTTAGTTTGAGAAAACCCACAGTCAGATTGAAATGACCCATCCAGGTTCCCCTGCTGGTTTGTAACAGAAGCAGCATAGAACTAACTGTCCTTATCCTTTCCCCTCCAGCTCTAGGGCACACAATAAGCCACCTTTGAACAAGTCACATGTGATTCCATTACCAACTGTCACAGTACATATGTTTCAGTGAAGAAAACAAAAGCGTTTCTAAAATGCAGCACTGGATTGAGGTTCAAAACCTTAAAACATGTCTTAACTTGTTGCTTAAACACAACTTTGTAAGTAGGAAAAGCCACATCTTACTCATCTTTGTAGTCCTAGCACAGGATACATCCAATGTATTTACAGCTCTTTCCAGTAGCCTGGGTGTTCATTCGTTTATTTATCTTTGCAAAATGAGAAGTTTTCAGTCTCTTACCTCAAAATAAATCTTCTGAATGGATTGTTTCCTGTAAAATAATTTGGAGTGTCATTTTGTAGTTAATGTCTTACTTGTTGAGAAGGTGGAACCCATGAAAAAGAGCAAAAAATCAACCAGAGTTTCTGTGATGGTAGGTTAATAACTTGTTCTTGATAATCCTAAGCTACTGTTAATCATCTAAATAAACAAGACAGAATAAGACACAATGCATTTTTGACATAGACAAAAAACTAAGACAAAACAATAGACACACACACACACCATCAGACATTGAAAACATGATTCTTTGAATCGTCTCTACTCTGGGAATCTAATCTTGTTTCCTAGTTTAGAGAAGACAAAACCCTGTGGTGAAAGCAAAACCGATAGATACCAAAGGAGCCAAATTCTGAATTCTAATTCTTATACTTTCTGTGAAAGACCCTAAATTGGGGTAGAGACTATGTGAGATATGTCCTAAAATGTTGAACTACTAGCAAATTTTGACTCAACTCCTTCCTCTGGCTGAACATGAACAATTATTAATCAATGAGAAACTTGATGTCCAAGCATATTGCATTCAATGTGGGCTTCTATATATTTGGGCTGTGTTTGCCTATATGTATGTATATGAGGTCAGACAAATAAGTTTGCAAACTCAACCTAGAAAAAGTGCTACATACCTCATTGCTGAATATCATCACTACAGTCACCAAATGGCCAAGGAAATATTTCAAAGGTGACTGTAGTAATATTCAGCAATGAGGTATATAGCACTTTTTCTAAGGATGAGTTTGCAAACTTAATTGTCTGACCTCCTTTGTATATACACACATGCCCACACATAGATATCTAGTTTAATAGTCAAATTTATAAATGCAGTGCATATTTTATGTGAAATATATACACATATATAATGCATATTTTTATACAAATTGTATATGTACTTAAAAATTTAAAACTTATTTGTTTCTGGGTTTGGAGTCGAGTTCAAGCATGGGACCATCACCTCATAGCTGTGTGATATTGAAAAGACACCCACTTGTAAGCTGTAACTAAGACAGTGCCATAAAAATTTTGTGAGAAGTAAGTAAAATAACATATTTAAAATTTCAGTCACACAGAGAATATTCAATAAATTTTAGTACTCTACTCGAGAATTGAAATTTTGCAAGAGTTAAATTCCCCAGAAGCAATAAGATCCTCTTAGTAACCTGTTGATTCTACCAGGAAAATTAAAAACCTCTTTTGAAATGACTAGAATTATGGTATGAAAGATACTTCAATGAATTTAACAATGTAAATAAAATTTTTGTGTAAAGAAAATAATATATTTATCTTTACATATGTATATATAAAATATATATTTTGCAGTCCCGTAAACTAGGGCATCTATTTTTTTTTTTTAATTTGCCCTTAAGACAGGACAATATATGAATCCCAGGAAATAATTTTAACAAAGAGTTACTCAAATTTTATGTAAAACACCATTATCAAATAACATACAGAAAGTGACTTTTCTCTGACTACCTTGTCCAGTTTTCAACCACTATATTCTTGTTGCTGGAAAGGAATTATGCTGAGAAACAAGAAGCAAACAGCAAACTGACCTTCTCCAAGGTGGAAAATCACTCTTACTAATCTCTTTATTTATTGTTGCAAAATCACTCTTACTAATCTCTTCCGTCCTGAAATTATGGCAGGCAACTATAAAACCAAAACAGAATAAAACGCTGTCATTATGAAACAATAATGGTGGGCAGGAATTCATCATAACATCTTTAAGAGAAAGCAGATTAATGGTTGTTTTGTGTGTGCCATTTTCTTGTTTTTGAAAAAGAAAATAACATTTTTTTAAAATCCAAACACCCTATCTGTAGTTTTGCCTCCCTTGTGTGACTAATTTACAAGACCTGTGAAGCTCAGAACATATCCAACAGTCTGAAGACTCATAACCCCATTAAACAAAAGGCAGGACTTGTCTATGATTACACAGACCTTCAAAAAGTGGATTTTTTATTCCCTTGGTTTGAACATCGCAATGGTTTTCTTATTCCTCTACTACAGTTATTCTCCCCATTTTTGGATTCTTCCTGGTAGATGTTTTTAACACTCTTGAAAGCATCGGCCTGGGCGAATACTTCATGAGGAGGACCCCCAAAGCAATGGAAGCAGCATCAAAAATACATTACTGGGATCTGATGAAACTAAAAAGCTTCTGCACTGCCAAGAACACAGTAAATATCGCTA
>CAUYRH010161209.1:0-29945 GCA_963574655.1 Perodicticus potto
TGTAGTCCCAGCTACTTGGGAGGCGGAGGCAGGAGACTCGCTTGAGCCCAGGAATTGGAGGTTGCTGTGAGCTGTGATGCCACAGCACTCTATCCAGGGTGATAGCTTGAGGCTCTGTCTCAAAAAAAAAAAAAAAAAAAACAACAAATATCCCAGAACTAAACAATTTCAAGCCTTCCTTCCAACTCTTAAATGCAAAATTTATCTAGAATTATAAATATTACTGATAGAAATTTGTTCCATATATATATATATATATATACATATATATATATATATATATATATTGTGTTTTTTTTTAGAGAAAGAGTCACACTTTATCCCTCGGTTGAGTGCGTGGGTGTCACAGCTCGCAGCACCCTCCACCTCCTGGACTTAGGTAATTCTCTTGCCTCAGCCTCATGAGTAGCTGGGACTACAGGTGCCTGCCACAACGCCCAGCTATTTTTTGTTGCAGTTTGGCCAGGGCCAGGTTTGAACCTGTCACCTTCGGTATATGGGACGGGCGCCCTACTCCCTTTTGAGCCAGAGTTTCACTATGTCCCCCTCAGTAGAGTGCCGTAACATCACAACTCACAGCAACCTCAAACTCTCGGGCTTAAGGGATTCTCTTGCCTCAGACTCCCAAGTAGCTGGGACTACAGGCGCCTACTATAATGCCTGGGTATTTTTTGGTTGCAGTTTTCATTGTTATTTAGCAGGCCTAGGCTGGGTTCAAACTCACCAGCCTTAGTGTATACAGCTGGGGCCCTACTCATTGAGCTATAGATACCACGCCCTATTTTAATAATTTTTGAAACTACTTTTTTCTTTATCTGGAATCACATTTAAAATCTCTGTTTAATTATTTATCTAAGGGGGGAAAAACCCTTCTGTTTACTCATAAATCAGTGCTTCCTATACAGATTTTAAATCATGCCTTTGTTTAAGGCAGAATATTTGGGAATTCTAAGACTTCACAAAGAGAGCTTATTGCCTCATGGACTTTTGTGGGAACTACAGAGGCTGATAATTTGTATGGATGAACCAAAACTGTTTTAATGTTTGTGTTTCGACTCTTAATTCTTTCTTTTGAAGTTTCATTCAGCCAGAATGCCTCTGATGTTATGTAAACCTAACATATGTGTCAATGTCAAACCCAGGGCGATATCTAAAATGATAATGTGATGCTTTCAGCAGTACAACAATAGTTCTTGAGAATCCACTATCTCCCAGGCACTCTTCCAAACACCCAAGAACGTTTGAGGCACTGCTCTTCTTGAGTTTGCCATCTAGTGGGGCCAAGTGTGCTGTATTCCATTTGTCAATAGCTATGTGACAATTGTACCTTCTCTGACTTCATCTGGAAAAAGGCTCTTGGAGAAACATTCATGGATATTAGAACAATTCACCCCCTTAAATAATCCAGCAAATGCCTCCTAAGAATAAAGCCCTCTCCCACACAACCGTTAAATGATTATTAGACCCAAGAAAACTGGTATTAACTCTACAATGTCATTTAAGTTAGAGTTCACATTCAAATTCCCCAGATTATCTTAAAGTTGTCTTCAAGTTGTGTGCATGTGCGTTTTAATAGTCCAGGCAGGTTGTCTTGAAGAATGACCCACAATCTGAATACATCTGTATGTTTCCCCTTTATTCCATTCAGGATAAACTTTTTTGGTGAAGACACTTCATAAATTAAGTTATATGATTGCTTATGACACCGGGGGTCTCGTAAGTCAGCTGGTCGCTGTTACTGACAGTTGATTATTCTATGAAGATGGGCTCTATCAGGTTCCCCATCCCAGAGGCACGCCTTTCCTTTGCAAATGTAAAGTAATCTGCAGGTGATACTTTGAAACTGTATAACTTTCCTGTTCACCTCTGCAACTTTTACTCCAATGCTCTGGCTCTAAGCAATATTGACTCTCTGAGATGTGCCTTTATTGTTATCATAAATCCATGTTGATAACATGGGAGTGACAAGTTGGCCATTTATAGCACCAAGGACAAACAAGGCCCAGCAAGGAGATGACCCGGAATAGCCCCTGCTGGGGATTAGCAGGAGGAGTGTTTGATGAATGCTTCTGCCTCTCCTCAGAACTGCTTCTTCCTTCCTCAGTCACCCACAGTTTTATGTAACAGGAATCCCAAAGTTTAGGGTCTTATTCAGGGTGTGCAAGCCCATTTTGGTTGTAATACCTGTATGAGCAGCAGCGTTTCAACTCTACCAGCTAAACAAGGACAAAGAAATGAAGATGCAGAGAAACATCTGCTGTGCATAGTGACCGGACTGCAAAAACATCCCTGCTCAGGTGCAACTGATTTAATTCCACAGCCTTTTCTTTCAGCAAAAATAAGCTATGCATTTCATAGTCTCAGAAAATTCAACTGGGGTATTTTCTTTAGGGACTAGCTTCGTGTGCCTTCTGTCTTGATATGAAAGAATTACAAGATGACAGGACAGATTCCTGGGATGGGTGGTGGCGCTGCTCTCTTCCCCACTCTGTCCTTGGGATGTCCTGTCAAGGCACTTGAAACCAGCCCCGATGGGAGCTCATACATCACAAAACTAAAGCCAGAAGAAAATGCTCCAAACCCTTGTCTTCCCCTGGACAGCTGCTGTTGAGCACTTAACCAGCACAGCAGTGGAAACAGACTAACCCTGGCCTTGAGCATAGACTCAGCAGAAGGTCACATCCGATGTGTGCCCACTGGGGCAGAGCACATTGCCCACGGAGATGACAGAAAACAGGTGTTCATGTGAGAGAGGACGCACCATCTAGGAGGCCCCTCAGGGGTACGGTGATGCCGGTGTGTGGTGTGCAGACACTCAGAGGTGAGTCAGGCAGCCTGAGGTAGGCCAGTTGACAGGTAGCCAGGTCCAAGGGGAAGCTTCAAGACTGGGTCCCACATAATTGCTGGGGGCCCTGTTTTTGGATTTGGAGTGTAAATGCCAAAGGGACACACTTTGTGGGCAAGAGAAACTCCAGCCTGGGTATCAAAAGGGAAGCTCAAACGTAGGATATAAGTCAGAGATTCTGTTATGAGAAGAAGATCACAATTTCTAGAGAATATTTTCCTTCCAAAGGTCAGATAATATTTCACTGTCAACATTTTCCATCACCTGCTCTTGCAACATCTTCTAAAGAGCTGCAGGCGACAGAGGCTTCCTCTTTCTATGAACACACACATTATCTTGATTTTTATGTGGTTCACCCACCAGAACTCCCTAAATCCTGTTTGAAGACAGTGATAGCTGCTGACCCTAGGGAGACGCTGGACTTGTTGAATAGAACCAATACCCTGTTTCTACATTTAAATACAGCATGATTATGGGGCAGGGGAAGGGTCCATCTTTCTGTGTACGCTTTAGTGCAGTAGTTCCCACACTTGAGGGTACACAGATTACTTGGTGCTACCCTGGGAGTTTCTAACTCAGTAAGTCTGGGGTGTGGCCATTATTTGCTTGATTTTTTTTTTTTAAATTTCCCCTTATGTTGCTGATGCTGCCAAAGCCCACACTTTGAGGACCCTGTGTTAATACAACCAAATAGAGAGAGGGTAACAGCTAGGTGTTTTCATAACCAAATCTATCAAACAGAAAATATAATTCTGTCTTTGTGTTATTGGTGTTGTTTCCCCTGCTGAACTGCACCATCCCAAAAGAAGCACAAAAGCAGGTGCCCACCTTCCTACCCTCCTTGGTAATAATACTACAAATAGTCCCCCCCCACCATGCTTCTTATGGTGCAATAAGCTATGATCTGATGATAATCAGGTGCCGACAATTCTACAAGCCCCCCATAAATTTTGACACGCCAGCCAAGAACAGTTCTGCTTCCCTGACATTCCGAAGTTAGCATTTTATGGCCTCGCCATAATAAGATCATCTTGCTTTGGAGTCATTTGTGTTGTAATTGCTTTACAATTTTCAAAGAGCTCAGGGTTTCCACACCTCATTAAATTGGATTACATCTGGAAAGCTGAGGGTTTTTTTTTTCTTTCAACCAGGAAAATGACCTTTATTTGTTCCTTTACCCTTCCTCGTCACTTCCTGTGGTCCTCTTTCTGCCACTGGACACTGCTGGACCTTTGTGCACAGACATCAGAAGGTTTAGAGGGTAGCAGGAAACTCTCTTCCTGTGGTAACCACATGTTGTGTTCTTCCCTTGCTGTAGATGAAAAGAGCCACAAGCTCTTCACTTCTATTATCAGCTCAGTTTTTTCCAACAAATTAATACTTTTTGAATGGTTACCACGTAGCAGGCATTGAATTAAATGCTGTATACACATTATTTAGATAAATGCACATTAGCACTTTTAAGTGGAACTTGCCTCAGAGATAATAAATGGCTCCAAAGTCTAGCAATTCCGGCTATCCCAGAAAGCGTAGTAAATAGCATTTTTAAGTTACTGTAGGGATAGACAGTAGAACCTCTGGAATTTGACCTTCTAAGAGACTATCACAAACTGGTGAATAGGCCTGCCGTGCTGACACGTACAGGTGGTGCATGTTCAGTGTATGAAAATTAGGTCAACATAAGGAGGTGGTCAATGTAGGCAGGTGGTCAACTACCAGGTTTAACTGAATATGTAACACCTATGACAAACACGCCACCCATGCTCTCAGCAAGTTCAAAGTCATTTTAGTACTAAAACAAGAAACCATATTTCATCATTTTTGAGATGATATTGATTTACTTTTTGATATCTTTATAATTAAGATTGTATAATGAAAACACTTTGGGTGATAGGCACACCTATAGCCCTGACTCAGCCATGTATTAAAAACCACTGTGCCCTCTCAATATTCTGCAGGTTTGAAAGGGATAAGTAAAACTTTTAATTGTGCAAGCTGCCAGGAGGCTGCCCTGACAAGGCCATCAGTGTCTGCACTAGCTAGCACCGACTTGGTCACGGGCACATATACTCTCTCGTCATTCCTTCCAGCTTTAAATGAGTCTAAAGCCTCTTTTGTGAGTACAAAATATGACTTCTAAATGATAAGAAGTATGATTTCATACTTTAATTTCCAGAGATTTTCTTTCTCACGATTACAGAAAATAATAGTGCAATTTGCAGTGAAGCCTTAGTTTCCATGGAAAATGCTAACTGTTAAAAACCACTTATATGTTTGAGTTACTGAGAGTAATGACAGTCTAGAGAAGGGAGAAATTGTGGAATGGGAGAGAATATAGAATATTTTGTTTTGAAAGGGAGTGTTTTACTGAGACTTAAAACAAGTGGAAATACACCAAAAGGGGTATTCAGATGTGTCTTCTGGGCATCAGGAAGGTGAGAACTGCATTTTTTATTTTTCTTCTGTATTATTTAGTTTTGAAGCTGAATCCACCTGTGTTTCCAGAAGGTTGAAAAGAAGGGGGCTGGGTACTGTGCACACTTTCACAAGTGTGTGCATACAGGCATGCTTAAATATAAACATATGCACATTCTAAGCACAATGAAATGTGTGGATACATGGTGTCTCTTTAGTAATGTCTGTCACCCAGTCCTTCCCTCTCTCGGTTTGTGTTTGGAATGCCTGTCTCTGTTTGACTGTAATTTAGAATTGAAAGTTGCCTTCCATTTGAAATTTCTTTCATTTCTTGAAGAAACCATTAGGCCCCCTGTTTATAATTTAAAATAAAGTGAGCCGAACATTTCCTATGATTCCTCCCAGAGGAGGTCAATGTACTTTGGATTCCCCGAATCAAGCAGCTCAGCTTTTTCTATAGTCTGAGAACAATGTGGTATTTTTCAATGTGTCTGACCTCCAAGTGGGGGGGCTGCGGGAGCATTTTCCATTCTACTGTGAAACTCTCTTGTCTCCCTAACTGTAAAAGGGGTTTTGCTAACATGATGGAAAGCGCTTTATAAATATTCCCATGTGGCACTCCCAGAAGTTACTGTTTTCCTTTTCTGTATTTTGGGTGAAAATATTTAAAAAGTTAATATATATATATTCAATATCCACACTTGAATTAGAATAGCTGAGTATAATCTCTTGTCCAAATGTGACAGAAGTCCTCTTGCCTGTGTGGTTGGGCTATTTCTGGGTGGCAAGAAGGTCCAGGAGGACTTTTGCTCACAGGGTAAGGATTGCAGGGCCATCTCCCCACCAGGGTCCCCCTTCCCTCCCCATCACATATGCTGCTATTCTGGTCGGGAGGTCTTCACAAACTCCAGTTCTTCCCGGATGCTTGGCTCTTGTGCAGTTGTTTTGTTTATTTTTACTTTTAAGTGACATCATAACTAGAAAAAAATATCGAAACAATCACAGGGAGGTCCTCAGATGAAAGAGAGCAACACAATTACATTAGGAGTCAACATGACTGGAAATGCCACTGGGCACTGGAAATGGCAGAAGCTGAAGGGCATCAGCTTTTTGCCTTGATTTGAAAGTTCAATCTCAAATCTTTGTGTGACAAGGCCACTAAGATCGTAGCAAGTGCCAAATTCAGACCACTCTAATTAACAGGCACTTCTATAAAGATCTCAGAGACAAGGGATGACATTTGTAATGATTCCGCACTAAAATAATAATACTTATACATTGGAATAAAGAAAACATATTATTAAATCTGTTTAGGTATTTTTTAATACAGCCACTAGAAAATGTAAAACTCCATTTGTGGCTTGCCTTATATTTGTTCTATTAGGTAACACTGCCTTGGAGGAGGTTCACAGCACTTCCTTCAAAATATTCTGGAAAATCAGAATGATAATACCCATTTTGAAGAAAGCAGACTGAGGCACCAAGAGGTTGAGCAACTCTCAGCTCTTGTCCACAGTCTCCTTTGTGTTTTGGCCCAAATCTAGTGAGTTTTTCCCCAGAACAGTAGCTTCTCTTCCCTGGTGAAGTATCCATCTGAATTCAAACAGGGATGGCACAGCCTCCCTAAGCTGGCAAGATTTAGGAGAATAAAAAGAGCAAACAGATCACAGCCTTTCCAGCAGGCAATCTGCTGTCTACCTTAAGAAGAGATGTAGCAAGTGCATAGTTAATGAAAATTACTCCCAAGCAGTCCGAGAAGGACATAGAGAAGCACAAATAACTGAACATTGATCACGATAATGATATTCAGAGCAAAGTAATGCTCATCGTTTCAATATTTCCTAATGTTTTTCATTTCATTAACTGCGGATCTGATTCAGCATCTCCAGAATAGCCACATTTGTACTTATAGATAGAATACCATCACCATCCTCTCTAGCTTACCAGGATGATTTTCTCCGAGATTTGCATGTTGCCCTTGCCAGACTTGAGGGGAAAAAGGTAGCTAACCTTATTCAAATCTTGCCGTGCTTCTAAACCACACAATCTCTGAATTGATTTACTGTTCCAACAGACATTGAGAATTCACTTGCCATATTTATTGACCCTGTCCTATATGCCTAGTTCCCTAAAAATAATGCAGCTTTCATGAACAGAGTACATGAAACATTGATGAGATTCACGAAATAGGGAAGTCAGTCTTTGCAAATTTATCTAATGTTTCTAAGCTTCAGATTATTCAGATATAAAATGGGAATAATCCTTCCCATTGTGAGGTCGTCTTGAAGAGGGACTGAGATAATAAACATAAGACACCAGAGCTGTGCCCAGCTCAGTTAGGTGCTCAAGTGGTAATTTGATGACCTTTAGATTTAAAAAAGAGTTACCATAGTTAGGCCAATGAAATTGGTCCGGTGGGTGTTCTGTGTGTTGACAGGGAAAGAACCAGTAAGCACAGCCCAGAGTGTCTTCCTATATTCTTACAGGAATTGGTGAATCACTCTGGATTCTTTTACAACAATGACGTGTGCAGGGCCTTTGCTTCTGTGCAGAGATATGGAGAGAAAGCTGCTGAGTGATGGGGAGTGAATAGTTGGGTTTTTATTCTCTTTTTGCTCTCTGAAGAGCTCAATTTTCTTGCTGTTCATGTAGTCATGGACAGGGCACAAAAGGATAATCTCTAACATCCTATTCAGGGCAACATTTCATGAAACCCTTATTTGCTCCCACCTCAGAAGAAATTTCATACATCCTAATATAAAAAATGAAAGCAATTAAATTATTAACTACGACAAAGTCTTCTAAAGGGGAGTAGCACATGGGAGACAGGGATAAAATCATCTTGGACATCAGATAGAGGAGTGACTGCTTTCTTCTGGGAGATCTGAGAAGTCTTAGAGAAGCTGACTTTGGAGATGCATTTGAAGGATGAGCCAAACTGTGCCCAGGTCAGCGAGGTGCTCGACTGATCATCTGATAACGTCAAATATTGAGATGATTGCAGAAGAAATTCTATACTGAGATCCACGCCTTTTGGACAATGATGTAGGAGTATGAAAGTGGAGATGGCAAGATTTCCGTGATAGCCAACATGGGGGGAAGATTGCTGGATTTCATATGTGATAAGACTAGAAGCAAAAATGCCTATAGGATTGTGTGTAGATATATGGAGGTGAGAAGTGAGCAGAGGAGGCGTGACAAAAAGATAGGATAGAAGTGGAATTTGCTATACTGTGTTGCCTGTAATTCTGGGCATAGGGGTGCAGGGGATTGTAGGGGAGAGGACAAGAAGCACAGAAAAACTGCTGTAGATCTGAAGACCAGGAAGGAGGTAAGGCCTGTAAGAAGACCTTTCATCACGATACCCTGCCAAAACTAGTAATTTTGAATGGAAGAGTAAATTCAGTTATTTCTGCATTATCTAGTTCCTATGTTGTCACAACCTGTGGAGGAAACTAAAACCTACATTAAGCATCAACATGGTTCTGAAGTGCTTCAGAGCACATGGCCCAGTAAGTGTCACCCAGGGCTGACATCTCCAAGCTCCCAGTCCCACACTGCTGGAAGATGACACCTTACACATATGCACACACTAGAGGCCCTGGTCAATCTTCAAATGAAAGTCTTACTCTCAACCCCACCTTCTGTGACAGGCCCTGAAGAGGTCCCATAGGATAGACAGCTGGGAGGGTGCAGGGAAAAGATGAAGTTTTTAGACCCAGCAGTGTGTTCTCTGCAATGTCATTCACTACAGGGGAATCCCACGGTTCCGCAATTCTCCTGAAGTGGCCAGACAAGTCGGCCTTCATTATTCCCTGGACAGAAGGTGTGTGAGGCATGGTAGGATCTGTTCTTTGTCAGTTGTGCATATCCAGGTAAAGACAGAATCCTCCATTGTGCACACACAGAGGAAACCTGTAAGAAGGGCTGGCTGAATCCGTAGGAAGGGGGCTGGACACAGCTGGAGCAGAGCCCTTCCTAGCACCTGTGTGCAGTGAGAACAGGGCAGCAGCAGTCAGCATTGGACAGTTACCTTTTCAGTTTCTTCAGGGCAAAGGGAAGATGGACACCATCTCTGGAGGCAATGTGGAAAAAGAGTAGATATCTAAGAGTTAGCAAGCCAGTTTTTGAGTACTGGTTTTACCATTCATTTGCCATGAACAAATCATTTCAATTTCTGTCTTATTTAAAATGAGGAAAGAAACACTTCTTTGTTGTTAAGCCTTATGAGTATATGAAAGGTCTGGAACCTAACAAAGGTGCAACATTGGCTATGGCTTGAGAAAGCCACTGAGTGGAAATCTCTTTCTTACGTGCTTCAGGGAAGACAAAGGAATAACAAAAACAAATATTTTGGAAAGATTTGAAGTAAATATTTTGGGAGGATTCATGGAGTCCATTTCCCCCCTACTTTCATGTTTATTACAAATGGAGATAATTCACAACATCCAGTTATTTACATAGAGAAGTTCCTTAGCAGATACTGAACTTAAAATTCTTTTTAATGGTTCAGTGATCAATACTCTTGGGTGAGCTTGTTAGCAGAGCATGGTTCAAGAGACAAGCTGGGATTAGGTAAGTCCATTATGAGAATCAAATCAGCTTTTTTTCCTGGAAAAAGAAAAGTTGGGGAAATTCATATGTGCAGATATTTAAATTTTGTTGTGATATTCTGGAATAATGTTGATGACGGTTGAGTGATGGCGTTGGTGTCTATTAGTGTTTAGATCATACCCCCTCAGTGTTTGCTGTTACGCTATGAAGGGAGCTAATTGAAAACAATTGTGGCTTGTTTTTAGCCATGGAAAGTGGAAACACCAGAGTGAATGCCCCTGGAAAAAGTAAGTCCTCAGCAAAGAACATGGAGTTGATAGATACAACTTTTTGGATAATTGTGAATTGTGACTTATACTGCCCCCTAGAGTGCCCCCAGAAGACTTGCACTTCAGTTGCCCATGGCTTGTTGACCCTTCCTTGGATTTCTTCCTCTCTCTGTCTCTCTCCCAGAGTTTTCAAGTTTCATCCTCCAAACAATCTACTTGCCCTGAAAGTCTTATGTCCAGCTCTTCCCTAGGGTATCCTACACAAAGACATGTTTTAGCTTCGTCCGGGTAATTTGATGTTGGGGTTTATAGTATGACACATAGAGCCTACCTAGAATTTTTACAAAACACAGCAGATGGTCATCTGATCTCAATGGATCCAGAGGGGCAGGAGGAATCTTCTAGAAAGCCCAGGTGATAGCATTGGCCACTGTTGGAGCCAGATATCCAGTCAGAACTAGGGAATATAGCATTGTAAAAAAAAGAGATAGAGAATAAATCATAAAACTCAGGGGAAGAAAGAACAATGACCCTGAAAATAGATCAATACTATTGGCATACTGTATTGCTGACCTGGGCACCAGCGTTCATCAGATGTACAGCTGGGGTCTTGGAGTAACAGTCAAAGGTTGGGTGGTACATTTATATGGCCTGAACCTTTGTTTTGGTATAAAACAGAAACATAAACTACACTACTTGAGTTTGACATCAAACTCTTTTGTGTTTGTTGCCACATTTAATTCTAACAAAGACAATATAATAGGTCTCAGTATTTCTATAATAGGTGAAAAAAACTGAAGTTTCCTTAATTTAAATTACTTTTGAAAAATGGTAGTAGGACATGATTGTAACTCAGTTTTGACTGATTCCATAATTAATGCACCTTTTGGTGAAAATTCAAAGTCTCCTGGATTTAATCTCTGTAGGTACCAATACTAAAAAAGATTACTGCAAAGTGCCTGTGACTTGTGAATTCCAGAAATTATGTTATGTTTTACTCTCAGATCTTGCATCTGTGAAGGTTGAAGGACTGGCTAAGGCACCAAGGGTGGGTTAGATGATAAAAAGGGAGTATCTTTTTGGTGTGTAAAACTTCAAAGAAGATGTAGTGAGACAATTTCTATTAATACTTGTACATACTCTGCTTCCAGGTGCTCAAATATTAGAGGCAATAGCCAAATTTACCCAGGATTCTATTATATTTCTGGTTATTTTAGTCCTAAGATTTTGCAGCTATAGGCACACATTTTTGTATGTGAAGGATAACAAATGTACAAAGAATAACATAAAACAAAATATTCATCTTGTTTAACTTTGAAGTGAACATTCACAAAATACCTAGCCAGGTAAAGACAAATTTGAACATTACTATCTAAGCTCTTTACTGCTGTAACACAGTTGGGTAATTAATGATGAAAGTTTATTTAGCTCACAATTCTGGGGGCTCAGAAGTCCAAGAGCCTGGCACTGACCTCTAGTGAGGGTCACCACACAGAAGAAGGCAGAGTGCAGGTAAAAAAAACAGAAAGAAAATGGGGCCAAAATTATCCTTTTACCAGGGACCCAGTGGCTCAGTAAGCAATCCACTTCTGGGACAGTGTTAATCCTCTATTCTCGAGGGCAGAGCCCTTATAACCTAATATCCCATCTCTTCATATACTATAATGGAAATTAAATTTCAACATAAGTTTTGGAGGGAATATTTAAATCATAGCATTACTAATAACTGAAAGCCATACATGACTATCAGGATTATAACCCCTTCCCGTCTGATAGTCAGAGCTTTATTCTAACAACATATTCTGACACCTACTGGATGTCTTTGTCTTTAATACAATTATCACTTATTCATGCCAACAAAATATAGTCCAATTTATGCTTTTGAGCTACATAAAAATCCTATATGCAGAATTTTCAGCGTTCTGTCTTATTATGCCACTCTGATCTGATTTTTTTCCCTTAAATTTACCATAAATTTTAGGGATTCTGAAGATAGTGATCCAGTTGAGTCAGGTTACACCCCTTTGAGGTCACATGTCCAGGAAATGACACATAATACATCGTGGAGAATTAATAGACTTGAAACTGTCTTGGAGTCTCATACAGGGGGGTATGTAACAATCAGTTATAAGTTGAGAAACAGAAGGTTGGGATAGTTAAATGTATTGTATTTTGAGATGCCACATTGAGATCTCCAAGACCTGCTATAAAATAAATTTTCAGACCTATTAATGGCTAAGTTATCTAAGATAAGCCACTTAGACCTCTCAATTTCAGTCTTTTTATCTGTAAAATGACGATACAAAGATAAGATAGAAAAAACACTTGAATTTGAAGATTAAATGACATGATGTATACAAGCAAGACATTGTGAATAAGAAACAAGAAGTTAATAAATGCTAGCAATAATTTTGGCTACATGTCCTGTGCCACGTTTATATAGAAAGAAAAGCCATTAGGTACACTTCCTTCATAAAATCTTACACTCTGCTGCAAGCCAGGCCTTTGACTAAAATTCATAACAGAGTATAATAATTGTATTGTTCCATTGCTTTTTCAAACACAGATTATAGGTGTAATCTTTGAAAACTAAATACTTTCTCTTGTAGCAGTTCTAATAGCAAACAATGAAGGATGGTCATCTATTCTATAAATGTCTGGGAGAAGGAGGTGGTGAGTTCTGTAAAAAGCAAGAATTTTAGATGTGCAAGTAAATGGTTTCAAATCTAAGTTCCAGGATTGCATAGTCATATTTGAATTCATTGAGCTTTATTTTCCCTAACGATAAAATGGGAGAATAATACATAAATTTAAATTTATTTAAACCAATCAATAATTAAATAAAAAATATTTAAACAGGATTGGCATAAAGAATAAATGTTAGCCAAGAGGTAAAATATTATTTGTCACAACCCCAGGTACATGTATAGTTTGGAATGAATTTTAGTATCCTCTAAAAACGTTGGCCAATTGACTGAGAATTATACCTTAAAGTAAAAGCATTTTGACAAGCATCCTATTCAGTTTGTACTTCTTATAAGCACAGGAAAACTTGTCTAGTTGAGTCAGTGAGCTGTCGGTGCACAGACAGAACGGCTTCCGAATCTTGGTTTAGCCTTTCACTATCTATGTATCGTGGGTAAATTATTAACACTTAACCTTCTGAACATCAGTGGCTTTCAATAAAAATGTGGTGTTCATGTTATCTATCTCATAGAGAATTTGAAGATTTCAACTTTACAATTAAAACACATGATGCAGAATTTAAGTAAGTTTTCATTCTGATTATCAACGTGTTTTCTTCCCTAAACTACCTCATAAGAAACAAAAGTGTGTTGTTAATGGGGGTGGGGGAGGACTTAGGGGATGAGATACATATTTTACGTCATGTACTTGATGGACTTACTTTGTAAAAATTTTTTAAGTGATAGCACTTCCTCCCCCACTCTCTGTCCTTTCAGCAAGAGAAGACAATTCAGAATTCCTCATACAAGCTGACAAAATTTCAGCCTTGCTTGGGTCTTCCCTCTACCTAGAACACTCTGGATAATTGCTTCTGGCCCTGGATAATTCTTATGGGGGTCTTCAAGGTTTAGCACAAATGACACATGTCAGATGAAAACATTCTACTGTTCTCCACTAGAGGAAGAAATCATCTCTTGAAATTTACAATCTTGTAGTCGCCTTTTAAATTAATTTTATTGGTGATAATGCAGTAGCATAATTATGTTTACAGGCAGGTCTCCATTCCGTGGAAGAAACTTGAGGAGAGGTACAGTATCCCATTTATCTTCTTCCCTTCTCAGTGACTGTGAGGCACTCTCTCACTTGTGTTGATTCCACCAGTCAATCAATCAATGAAGAGATAAATAAAGTCCTGTAGATGGAAATTAATTAATATCAGCAATCCATCACATCTTAAACTAGAAGGGCAAGGCAAGGTTATAAATTATCAATTATAATAGTCAGACAGAGTTAGGGAAAGCCTTCAGGGTGATGTATGGGAAGATATAATGGGATGGATGGTGTAGGTGCTTAACCCAAGGACACAGGGAAAGGCGCAGATGTAGTAGTGGGAAGGTTATTATTGTAGCAGAGACTAAACAGAGGCAAAGACCGTGCCCATCTCTTTCATATGACCTGATTGAACTTAGTAAATTATTGCTCTTAAAAACATGAATAGGATATATAAATAACTAAGGAGAGTTGTTTATGGATGAGGTAAACATGTACGACTAGTTGTTTTGGGAAACTTGGAAAGTTCTACATGTTATTCACTTTTAAATAGTTTGAGAATAAACTTCCACAGAATGACATGTACTTTTATAATAGGAGTTAGTTCAGAAATATCAGTTAATCTTCCTAAAGACCATAGAGTCCTACATATTTAATCCACATAACATATCCTGGTGAAATAATAATTTGACGTTATGGTGTACTTGGAAGTGCCCTGAAAATTAAAATTCAGAACTTCCAACTAATCACATTATTGCTTATTAAATTGAATGTTCTTGGGATCAAATGACCTTACCATCAAAAATCAGTGATGCGTTCCCTTTTCAAGTGTATTTTTTCACTTTTCAATTGTTAATGTGAACTTATTTTAGTTCATATTCCCCTCAACTTCTAAAAGGTGTGGTGTGATCAGCAGTAGAAGTTTACTTTATCCCAAGAGGCATTGATAATATATGAGGCAAAATTCACATTTGTGTTTCCATCCAAACAGAGAAGCTATAAAAATAGAGAATGGTACTGATCACTGAGTTATGAAACTCAGCACTTTGTACCCCATGAGTGAATTAATGTACACAGTTATGATTCAATAAAAAAAATAAAAAAATAAAAAAAAATGCATTTAAAAAAAAACCAACTCAGCACTTGGACTGGCTACAATTTGCACAGTTGGGAGTTATAAAATGAGTCAGAGTAAACAACTCATTTTTTGAGTGAGGGTGGAGATGGTATCTATTGAAGTTCATTTTCTGACTGCCTAATGATTTTATTTAATAAATATTCAGAGGTTCTCTACAGGCATGTATAAAATGAATTTGGACTTTGGGTTTGACATATGACACTTTCTGGGAACTCTTTTACCATCCAAATGCTCTCAAACATACACGTCATTCTTTTACTTCCAGTACATGCTTAGGTGTTTTTTGGACTGTGGCCAACTCACTTGGGCTAATGTGGAACCACAGAGTTCCCTTCTGTCTGGTGACTTGAGGCTGAAGGACTGCACGTCAATTTTTTCTTTCTCTGATCGCTTCTCTGGAACTTCCATCATCAACACCTAGCATTTCAGTGGAAGGAACTGCTACCCTTGAATTTTTATCCTACTTGGACATTGACATGACTGTGGGATCACACGCTGTTTGCTTATTATGCATCAGCAATTTCAGAAAACATGAGTTCAAATTAGACACGTGGGGTTTGTTAACAAAACATGGATTTAGAACCAGTGTCATCAACTGCTCACTTTCTCATGTCCATTAATTTATTACAAGTTTATTGATCAGTTACCGCATGAAAGACGCTTCTTTGAAGTACTGAATATAGATCCCCGGATAAGGAAGTCACCGTCTTAATCACTTGTTGTGGGGGTTTTGATGGGGAGCTTTATTTGTGACAACTGTTGTTAAAGAAATGGAAAGAGAAAAACTAATTGCAGAAACAAAATAAAAAGCTAATATTCCTCTAAAGTGGTATTTTTTATTTTATATCATGATAAGATATTAAATTTGAAAATAGTAACAGAAAATATGTACTAGATAAATTATGTTTCCACAATCAAATATGGCATTATGTGAGAATCTCAAACTTGTCCACCTCCAGAAAGCGTAGCCTGTTCTCCTCCTTTCCATGTTGCCCTGTGGGTCTCTGCTCCTTACTGACTTCAGCATACTCCCTATATGTTTCCTTTCCTTTTCTTTTTTTTTGAGACAGAGCCTCAATTTGTCCCCCTGGGTAGAGTGCTGTGGCGTCACAGCTCACAGCAACCTCCAATTCCTGGGCTCAAGCGAGTCTCCTGCCTCTGCCTCCCAAGTAGCTGGGACTATAGGCGCCCGCCACAATGCCTGGCCATTTTTTGGTTGCAGCCGTCATTGTTGTTTGGCAGGCCCGGGCTGGGTTTGAACCCGCCAGCTCAGGTGCATGTGGCTGGCACCTTAGCCTGTGGAGCCACAGACGCTGAGCCCTCCCTATATGTTTCTTATGGTATTCTCTAGATTCTTCTGTTCTCTCCTCCTAGAGTTTCCTATCTGCTTCAACTTCAGTCTCAGATTATCTCCTTGATTGAGTACAAACTCCTCCATCTTTACTCTCTCCTTAATTTCATTTTTCCTTCTTTCTTCTCCATATTTTGGTAGCCCTTGCCTCATATAAAGTTCTTCAGAACCTATAAATAGTACATCACATTAAGCTTATAATTATCTGATCATTTTCAGTGCCTATGGGGGTAAAGCCCAGACTAATTAGCATCACATCGTGTCCTTCACAATCTGTCCCTGTCTGCAAGTCTAGGCTCAGTTTTCATTCACACCCGTGCTGCAATTAGAACCTACCCTTAGTTACACAAAATTCTCTTCACCATTCCCTGATCAACTTATACAAATTTCATCATACTTTTTCATGTCTCTCATTTCTTTACATATGCTGTTCTTGTCCTATAAAATGCCTTTGCTCATTTTTCTTCAGGAGATTTTTTCTTTAAGACTCATCTCAAGGATTATGTCCAGAATAAACTTTCTCTGATAACTCTTGTTGTAATTAGTAGCTCTCTCCTTTTATCCACACAGCTCTTGTGTCTCTGCTGCCTAATGAATTTTAATGCCTCCTGCTAACCTGCTTCATTTCCCTTGATGTATCAGTGCTCTCATATGTTGATGTCTGTTTTCATGATTCTCCTTCTGTCTGCAAGAATCTCCTTCTGCCCTTTATCTTTCTAAAGGACATCTCTCTCTTTAGATTCAAAGATCAGCTTCTTTATGACACTTTTGCTGATCCTCTCGCATACTATGGTCAAATTAGTTCTCCTTTTGTTCCATGTGAAATATACACTTGTTTTAAAGACTGTACGATCTTATACATTTTATCTTTTACCTCTCAGAGAATCTATATTTTTCTGTGTCATACTATACAGCTATAAGGATCTGGAGGGAAAGAACAATATGTTATACATGTATACCTTTATTTTATATATGTCTGTGTATATGTAAGTGTATAGGTGTGTGCATATTTATAACATTTTAATGTGTGTCAGGTACTGTACTAAGTTCTAAATATATATATATATATATATACATTAGGGAGAAAAAATAAACATATTTTTTCACTTCATCAAACTTTGTAGTACTAGGTAAGAGAGGGAATGTAGCACAGGCATGAGCATGATGATTATTGGATATATCAGGGTGGCTTAACCTACATTGGGGTACTGTGGACCCAGTGGACATGGTTGTTAAACAAGCCTGAAGTATAGTGGTCATCTTCTGAGAGTGGTAGTCTGAATTCTTGACTCCTAAGGTAAATGAGTTTTAGAAGAATGCAAAATATGGGTTGTAAATGCCATGGCAGTAAAGAGAAGAGTATTTCCCTAGTCTAGCCCAGTTCCTATGAGCATTAACTAATAAATAAAACAAATGACAGTATAAAATGTTTCTTACTTGTTATTGTATGGTCAATAGATTTTATGTCATCCTGAGATTGATGAGTTTGGCTTGATGTACGCTGTTTCATCATGCACACAGGATTTCATTCATTGTTTTCCATGAGTTTCTTTATTATAGAACCGTATTTATTATGTTCTGAATGAATCATTCTTCTACTTGAGTATCTCACTCTGGCAAGAATTTTAGAACAAGAGGCAGATATGTATGGAGAGTGGGGTGAAGCAGGGTTGACTGTCCTGAATTTAATATATAGTACAAGCCCAGAAACGAGATATAGATTTCCAGGAGACTTTTCCAGAAGAAACAAAGCCTAATGGCAAACAAGGTCCTGTGTTCTTCAGTGGTGAAACTAGAGCCTTAGTTGTGAAAAGGATATTGCAAGGTCTTCTTCCCTGTCAGTCCAGAGAGTGCTGAGAAGCTGTAATTAGAATGGCCAGACAATGACATTTGAAGTCTATTAGGAGAGCGATGCTGCCAAGGAGTCTATCAATGCGCAGATATGTTGGATCCTCCACAGAGTGGAGGATCCTACAGGAGATGGGGCTTTGTCTAGCCTTGCTGCCATGTACTTTTGCCTAACTACAGATCGCACGACACCAGGGAGTACAGGGGTGGATTCTGCTTCAGTCCAGCTTTCTATCTTCTGACTCTTGACTGGCAGAACAATCTGCATTTGGTGAATAAATAAATGCATGTTTCAGACGGCAGCCTTAACTCACAGTGCAGTGGGAAAAGATACATATTGTGACCTAGTGATAACAAGAAATCAGAAAAGTATAATCTTGATTTCTGGCCCTTAACTTTACCTCAAGCTATAATCTACTATGTGACTTTAGGTAAGCCACTTAGACTCCTTGAATATAGTATGTGTGGAAATACAAAAAATTCAGCCCCATATCTATCAGAAGACTTACTGAAGTGACTAGGACCATTTCTGAGCTGCTGTTTTTCCATTTAATTTCAAAATATTAAGGGGGTACAAATGTTCTAAGTTATATGAATCACTTTTGTAATGCTTGAATCCTGGCTGTGGGTGTGCCCGTCACTCACATGGTGTTCGCTATACCCATCAGTTAGGTTTTTGCCCATCCCCTTCTCCCCCGACACCACCCCCCTTGATTTCCACTGAGTTTTACTTCTCTCTGTTCACATGTATGTTCATCAGTTATTTCCAATTTAATAGTGAGTACATGTATTGTTTGTCTTTCAATTATTGAAATAACTTCACTTAGGAGAATGGTGTTCAGTTCCATTCAGATTTGAGTAGGACTTCACATTATACATACACCACATTTTCTTAATCTGCTCATGAATTGACGAGCCCTTGGGTCAATTCCACATCTTCACAATTGTGAATTATATTGCAGTAAATTAGAGTGTATGTGTTTTTTAATCAAAAATCTTCTTTTCCTTTGGGTAGATACCTAATAGTGGGACTGCTGGATTGAACGGTAGATCTAGTTTTATTCTTAGAGAAAACTTCATACTGTTTACTATAGGGGTTGTGCTAAGTTGAAGTCCCACCAACAGTGCATAGTGTTATATTCACTCTGAATTCACACCAACATCTATTGTGTTTGGAATTTTTGTAAAAGCCTTGTTAGCCAGTATCTCATTGTGATTTTACTTTGCATTTCTCTGAAGTCCCAAATGATATAAAAAAATGGAAAAACAATCCTACTCATGGATCAGTAGACTCAGCATTGTTAAAATGTCCACATTGTACAAAGTGATCTACAAATTCAATGCAAACACCATCAAATTAATCAACTTTATACTTTATAGACCTAGAAAACATAATTCCAAGTTTTGTTTGGAAATAGAATATCATGCAAATATCCAAAGCAATCTTAATCAAAAAGAACAAATCAAGAGGCATCACTTTACCATACTCCGACTTATACTACACAGCTATAGTAACCAAACACTACAGTATTGATATAATAAACCAATGACAAAAGAGAGAAACTCAATAGAAAGTCATCTACCTATAACCAGCTGATCTTCAACAAAGGGAGCAACAACACACTTTAGGGAAAAGAAACCCTATTCAATAAATGGTGGTGGGGAAATTAGCCACATATAGAAGAAGGAAATAGGACGCCTACCTCTTATCACATACAAAAATTAATTCAAGGTGGATAAAAGATTTAAATATAAGGCATGAAGTTATGAGAATTCTAGAGGAATGTGTAGGTCAAACTCTTCTAGCATTGACCTAAGCAAAGAATTATGATGAAAGTCCCAATTATCAATCATGACAACAAACAAATAAATAATAGAAAGACTTGATTAAATTAGAAAACTTCTACACAGCTAAGAAAATGATCAACGGGGCAAATAGACAATGTAAAGAATGGAAGAAAATATTCACAAACTCTATATGTGATAAAGGGCTAATATCCAGAATGTACAAAGAACTCAAGCAAACCAGCAAGAAAAAAGAAAATCAAAGAACCCTATTAAAATGTGGGCAAAAAATTTGAACAGAAGCCTCTCAAAAGAAGAAAGAGAAATGGCCAATAAACATGTGAAAAATGTTCAGAATCAGTTCTGGGCTTCTGAGTGAGCTTAGGCAAATGACCACCCTTTTGTGGTCATTGCTTTTCTTACCAAACACAAAACAAATGAAGAAGTGGAACTAGATGACCTCTTAAGTTCATTTTAGTTCTGAGGTTTTCAAAAAATGAAATAAAAAGGCTGTTATCTTTATGCACTAGAATGTTATTAAATTATATGTAATTTACCCAAACTTAACTTATGCATGGAAAATATATTCTTACATATTTAAATGTAAACTATAACATATTATATGATTTGTTGATAACTTTTAATAATTCTATCTCAGGCATTTTCAGACATTCTCTTTTAGCCATAGGTAAAGAACAGGTCTGTATATTATTCAGGACTTACTTTCATTATATTTTTCATTGTTTGGGATTCATTGAGGGTACAAAGAATTAGGTTACACTGATGGCAGTTGTTACATAAAGTCCCTCTTGTAAGCGTGTCCCATAATAGTAATTTTTCTATTAAGTTCTGAGCCTCTTCTGTGAATCATTCTCTCACTGTCCCTAGTTGTTTTGTATTACTGTAATTTTTTTCTTTTCTCAAACACTTTAGACAAATTACAGAACATCCTCAGGCTCTTTTCCTCTGCACAAGGTTGAAGTTGATGATTTGAATGGTCTTCAGACAAAGGACTGAGTTCTATTTGATCTATATTATATGCCATAGAAAGGAGACTAGAGCCTACTTGCTGCATCTATTTTTTCCCAGGACTCTCAGAAAACTATTCTTAAATATTTACCATGAATCTAGGATGTCCAGGTTACAATTCCAAGCTTTTGTATGACACAACCAAGATCTAATTGTAGAATTTTCAGTAACTTTGTGCTCTGATTGTTAAACACAATACTTTTAAAAATGTAAATTGTGTAAACACAATTAAATAAATTATATTGCAAATAAAATTGGTAGTCAAACTGATACTCATCACTTTCTAAGTATTTTATGAAGTACATTATTAAATATGTGTGGCCTGGTAATAGTGTGAGTTATTGTATCTCTATGCTGGAAATTCCATATGTGTACACTCCTGGGCATCTCTTTTCAATCCTGTGCTTCCTGGCATCATGCCGATACCCTGAAATTGGCCAAAGTGGGAATATTTACACCACAGAAATTAATAAATGCTACAAAGCATCTCCTTTCCATCTCTGGCCTGTTTATAAACAGTGATCAGCACACCACTCTTTATAGGTGCTGCATAAAGTCAGTCAATATGTAGCCATAGCATTCAGGAAATCCAGTGTTCTTGTGTAGTCAGGGCTAAAGACACAGAAGAAGCACTTTGAACACTAGCACAGATGCATAATTAAAAGGTAATGGGCAAGATAATTAAAAGGTAATCAAGGGAAACACTGCGCTTTGGGCCAAGTATTGTAATTACATTCAATACATGCTTTACCAGCTAGGATAGATTACAAGCAAATATAGCATATTCTGCATGCAATAAAAATACAAGGACCAAGGATAATAGAAATTTCAATAGATTTGTTAAAAAGCCAGAGCTGCTCTCTATTTGTTATCAAATACACACACACACACACACACACATATACAGATACAGATACATGAGGTTTTGTAGATGTCTGATGTTTAACTGTAAAATCTGTCTCTCAACTTTTATTTCAATAACTTTGATACAAATGTTTGGACCAATTTACTTTAATACATTTGAGTAAAGACTTGTTAGCTATTCAAGAACACTCTAGAATTATAAATACCCCCTTGTTTTTAGAGAAGGAAACCAGCATTTAGTAAGTCTCAACAATGTGTCAGACAGCTTTTTTGATAGTTAATAGAGGGAATTTCTTGTCTTTACCTATAAAGGGAAATAAAAAGGGAATGAATACAGAAAGAATTTATATACATTTGACTCTTAAGCAACACGAGGATAAGGGCACTGACTTCCCACACAGTTGAAAATCTAAGTAGACTTTGATTTCCCCCACATTTTACTAATAACCTACTATTGGCTGGAAGCTTTGCTAATAACACAGGGAGTCTCTTAGCATATATTTTACATGTTAAATGTATTGTATACTGTATTCTTACAATGAAGTAAGCAACAACAAAGAAAATTTTTTTGCTTTTGCCACACATACAATAAAATTGTAACAATACAGAGAAGATTATCATGGCCCCTGCTCCAGGGTGACATGCAAATTTGTGTACCATTTCATATTTTTGTACAACTGTATCAAAATATCACATATGCTCTATAAACATGTATGACTGTTATGGTGTCTATAAGCATTAAATTTTAAGTGGAGACATTGAAAATCATAAGGAAGAGAAAATAGTTACTATTCATTAAGTGGAAGTGGATTATCATGAAGATTTTCATCCTCATCATCTTCACATTGAGCAGGGTGAGGAGGATGGGTCTTGCTGTTTCAGAGGCAACAAAGGTGGACAAGGGGAGGCAGGAGAGGTAGGCACCCTTGATAGAACTTTTCTTGAACAAAATAAGCACGTAAGTGGACTTGCCTGGTTCAAACCTGTGTTGCTTAAAGGTTAACTATGTGCTGAGCACGTACAGACTGCTCATACCATTGACTTCAATCATTGCTCCTCTTCAAAAAATGTTATTATTTATTCTCATTTTATACTAATGAAATGAAGACCCCCAAAATTGAAGAAGTTTTTACAAGATTACATTGAGAATAAATGGCAGAGCTAAGATTTTTAAAACACATCTGTGTCTATGATTTATTCCTTCAACGGTGTCTCTTGGATGCTTTTTACATTCCAGGAGGCATCCTGGATGTGATAAAAATGTTTTAGAATATGTCATCCCTCTGCTTATAAGGAAATTTTATATAATAGTATCCTGTGGGAGAAAGATAAACAAATTGGTAATTAGACCCATATGTATAAATATTATAGGTCCAGCCCACTAAGCTCATAAGAAACATAATCATGATCTTCATGAGTTCACTGCAGGCATCCTAAGACTTAGAGGAGAGACGGGAATTAGCTAAGATGGAAAGGCTTGGGTACAGACATTCCAGGCAGAGGGAATGACACCTGCCAAGGGCTGAAGGCCAGAGCAGTAAAGCAAGTTTACCACAACAGGAGCCATTTTATTGATTATTAAAGTGATTTATTCTTTTAATCCTTTTAAGAAACCATGAGTAGACAGCTATCATAAAGGAGACTGTTCTAAATGCTGACGTGGGTAGATCACAAATTACCATGTCATTATAAGAAGTCTGAGTCTTTATCTTTGAGCAGAGAGTATTAGAAAAAATAAATGGTATGATCAAATTCATAGTTTAGAAAGATCAATCTGTTTTCTGTAAGAAGTAAAAGTCTAACTAGTAACTTCGTTTTTTTTAAGAATATGTGATTGCAATACATATTCAAGTACAATTGTCTTTTTGATGACATTACTTCTTTTCCTTTGGGCCGATACCCAGCAGTGGGATTGCTGGGGAGAATGGTAAGTCAACTTTTAGTTCTTTAAGGAATCTCCATATATTTTCCATAGAAGTTATACTAATTTGCAGTCCCACAAAAAGTGTATAGGTATTTCTTTCTCTCTGCATCTGCACCAGTATCTATTGTTTTGGACTTCAAGCCTTACAAAAGAGATCCATGTAACAAATAACATTTATACCTGTAATATTTTGAAACAAAATCCTTTGTTTCACTTCACTTTTTTTCATGTATTTTTTTGTAGGAACTGAATGGATTACATACATTAAAATCTAAGTCGAGTGCCTGAGATACACTAAGTGGTCGGTACGTGCTAGCTGTGCATTATTTTTGCTTACTATTTCATAGACTGTCCTCTGGATAGACTTCAGTCTCATCTCTCACAACTCTTACATGAGTTCCAAAATGGCACCATTTGGAATATTTTTCCACAGACTGCCTCTTTTTCCCCAAATGCCTCCATTCACATATTTTACGTAGTGAAATCCCAGTATGCTTTCTTAACAGCAAAGGCTGAAGAAGAAGCTGTAGCTGAAAGAATACTTTCCATCACTCCTATTTTGAGAGCAACATTTAGAGGGAAACATCGCCATAGGAATGACCAGAGATATAGTCAGCTATGAATGATTGGCAGGCCAGGAGAGCATGAGGTCACATGATGACAGGAAGAACTGTGGTTTCCTTCACCCCATTTGCTTCCCACTCCTTAGCCCTAGAAGGGCTTAACTGTTGAGGAGAAAACTAATAGAGAAAAAGAAAGAATAATTTTCTCTTCCATTTTATCTATATTAAGTCAGAGAGAGGACTTAATCAACTGGTAGTTAATTGTAATTAATATCTGGAAGAGAAAGACTTTTTCATAAAATTGAGATGGTGCTGATAATTGAAAATAACCATTGAACCTGTGTGCAATCCGTGAGCAATCAGAAAATTCGTGGAACTGCCTGAGTTTATATGCAGAGCAACTGAAGAATTTCCTTACTGAGTGTATTTTCATAAGAAAAGTAGAAAGCAAAGTACAGTTGTGCTTTTATTACATCTTATCAGTCATACTTTTTTAAATCCTAAAAATAAAAAGAACGTCTGAGTACCACCCTTTATAGTGTTGATTTGAAATGAAGGAAAAATGAAGGAAGGATGACAAATCCTTAGACATATAATGTTACAGTAAAATTTGAGATCTGAATCTGATTCAAGTGATTACGTTTAACTAAAAGGGAAATGCATAATTCATGCCTGAATCACCAAGCCGGTATTAAAGTTTAATCACAGAGGTCGCAAACCACAAAATCTGTTTAGAACGCTGAGAAAAATGGAGAGTTTTACCCTATTTATCTTGTAACACATCTTGTTTTGTCAACTCAGGACATCCACATTTTCAGCTTCTTCTTTCCAAGTCCCCAGGGTGCATTTCAGGTCTTTTAAAAGTTAGTCTAAGTTAGGTAGCCGTTGCCACATGGCAGTGTCATCTCTTGACAAGCTGGTGTCCTTCCCAATTCTATGCCTAAGTCAACCCCGTCTTCAGTCTAAGACGAACCAAACAAAATCTCACTTCACTTACTGTGCGCCTTGTTGTGCTGCCTTGCCAAGGATTTGTGACTTCTACTCATTCCTTTATCAGGGGTTGTATTTTTTTCTGTCACTGCTGAGTCTTCTTTCTTCAGGATTCTTACAATGCAGTAACTTGTCTCTTTGTGTGTTAACAGAGTCTTTTTGCTTATCCATATAGACCATAAGCTTCTTTGGATAATATGTAATAAAATGAGGAAAAGACTCACTAAGTGTCAAAAACTATTCTAGATGCTTCGCAAAACTTCTTATTTTATCTTCAAAATGATCCTATAGCTTGTATTATCACCTACATTTTGCAGATGAGTTAACCAGCTGTGTAAGTTAACTCATCCAGAAGGACACTGCTGGTAAAGACATAAACTAAATTTTTTCTGAGTTAAGTCCTCTGCTCTTATTACTGTTATAATGTATGAAATCATAGACAATAATTCTTTTTTCGCATTTTTTTTCTTTGGCCAGGGCTGGGTTTGAACCCGCCACCTCAGACGTATGGGGCCAGTGCCCTCTTCCTTTAAGCCACAGGTGCCGCCCGATAATTTTATTTTTAATTATTGTGCTTTTTTTTTTTTTTTTACTTTCTGAATGTTGTCTCTGGATTACTATCTCTTATCTGTGTGTGTGTGTTTTTTCCCCATCATTCTCTTTTGCTAGTTATATTTCCTTGACAATTTCCTAAAAATTTTGTCCTACATGTCAGTGTGGATGAGGGTCACAAGTGGGATTCACCAAAGGTGGGGCAACATCTAAAACCCAGGTTAAGCCACCAGTCAGTCATCTCATCATGCTCACGTGAGAACCAAACTTTGGAAAGATGGGAAGCGTACCATTAGGCCGTAAGAGAACCAGCCTACAATCCCATTCACTAACTTCTAGTTAACCATCCTTCCACTACCTAAGTATGAGGACAGAGTGGTAATTATTTTCTTATAAGTTTACAGAGTCTGCACACATTACTTTCCCCTTTTGCACAAGGCCTTCCATAACTGGACTGGGATTGTTTTTTTTGTTTGTTTGTTTAAAGAATAGAAGTGAATGAATGGCTTACTATATGTTTTGCTATTATTAAAATAATACTATACTATCTTTTCTATCTTTTTCTCTATACCACTGTACTTTTTAAAAGGGCTTTATATCTGTAATTAAGTGGAAATGACATCACTTTCCATATTTTTAATTGAGGAAACTGAGGCCTGGAGAAGTAAGATGACCCCCAAAGTTACAGATTAAGGTGGCAACAAAGTTTAAATGCGATTCCAGGTCTCTTGACTTTGAGTGAATTTTCTCTGCATCACCTGTCTGTTGATTTTAAAATAAATAAACAAATAGTTAAAAGAATCATCCTGGTTGGTTTCTTTGACAAGACTTACACCCTGTGGATAATAACTGGAGCTTCAGCATCTGGGCTATTTTGATCACCTGATGGCTACACTGACAAGAGTTTGAACAATCTGGAATAAAATTTGTCAGAGGAAAAGTTTCTGACACAAATTGCAGTTTAGAATATTCTCAGCATTAACCTACATCAGGTAAGCACACAAAAGACTCCAAGAAGTAACATACGAAAGCTGGTATGTTTTAAACCCCTTCCAAGTATTTGTGGAAATTGATGACAAAAAGGACACTGCATTTAAAGTTTAAAAAAAAATAAAGCTTTGAAAAGGGGATGGAAGTGCTTTTCATTCAAGGTAGAAGGAATACATTAAAAATCTATTTCCTTATTCTCTCAGCATGACTGATAGGCTAGTCTTCATTTATTCAGTTTCAAGTGAAGCCGAATTCAGAAAGTTGCCACCTTTCAAATACACACATTGGAATCAGAATCTTTAGACTTCTCTCCTTCAGTTGGCATTGAAACCAGGAAGAGAGTTGCTTTAGGAGGTAGACGTGTTAGTTGTGATTATGAACATCCTCAAGTCTCCTAGTCTTCAGAGTTCACATTTCTGCATTAGTAATTGCACAGTGTAAGTTTCCATTCTCTGTGATTTTAAGAGGCCACCATCTTTACTACATCATTTTCCTGTAGCTTTTCTGAGATAGGCAAAGTGTTTCTATTTCACCAAAGTTGGATTTCAGCGTGGTTACATGCTATGAGAACTATCCTCTCTATCATTAAAATTAATTAATATTCAAACAGATAAATAACAACAAGATAAATATATGCTTTGTATTGCCAAGTTCCGTGATCTATCCACTTGTGTACTCTCACTCCTGAGTTGGTTTGAATCATTTCTATTGCTGGTGATCTGTGCACCATTGTATCTTTTCCTTCATATTCTAGTAGAAATTAATTAATTTCAATTTTTATTTTTTCACATCTATCTTTTCCTGATTGTTAATTGCTGCATAATTTATGCCTGTCCTTTGCAAATAAAGGAAATACTATCACTTTCAGAGACAGAAACCTTGATATTTGGGAATATATCTCTAATTTTTCTGATTGTCACTTACTCTGCTATTTATGACTGTCCTCTGCAAATAAAGGAAAGCCTACTACTGTCAGGGCCAGAAACCTTGATATTTGGGAATACATCTTCAATTTGCTGAGACTTGGCTATATCAAAAGCAGTTTTCCTAGGGCTGCTTGTGGGTTTTCCCCGCCTACTCCAGTCTTGGGCTGCATTCCAAGAATGTCTGATTTTCTCTGCTTTTCTTCCTTCTTTTGGATTAATTTTATACTCTTATTTTTTTCCCTATAAGATTTCTCATGTTTGTGTTTTTGGATGTTGCTAACCGTGGTCTGGCTAATGGCAAAATATTCTGCTGTCTTTCTGTGCTGCTTTCCAGAAAATATAGAAGATCAACCCTTTCCTGCAACGTCAGCTCTTTGAGATCTTTCCTTTGGGCCATCATTAATGGACTAACTATTAAATTCTTTAGTAATTGTGTGATGTACTTCTAATTCAGAGTAGTCCTTCACATTGAAAAACTTTTTTGCAACAAGTGATAAATAATACAGCGTTAGGCTTAATCCAACATGTGGTAATAATAAAATATGAAAAAGAACTTACACTAAAGAAAAAAATAATACAACTCAGGGCCAAAGCCCACACCTTCTACCCCTTGGTGGAGAGTGGACTCAACTTGTCAAGATTTAAAGGGTAAATTAATATTGTGTGTCACAATCCAAGATACAATTGGCCAAGATACACCTTGCCCAGGTGGTCAACAGATGGAGGTTGGTCTTCCATTTAACATATGTAGTGCATGTCCAATCTACGGAAATGAGGTCAACGTAAGGAAGTGTCAGTGTAGAAAAGTGGTCAACGGAGGTTCTGTTGTCTATCAGTACATGTATGTGTGTGTGTATATTTATATATGACTAACACATGGACAAGCAGTAGATATACACACAGAGACAGACAGATGGGCAGACAGTCCTTATATTAAAAAGCAGCTCTCGTTCTGCCTGTCCCTGTATCAGTTGTCTGCCTTTCTCCTGGCCTTCTTGATGGTTCCTTCCTCCAGGTCTGCAGGCTTACTCGGTGCTTCTAGTTCCCACATCACTTAATCTGCTTGGCTGCCTGTTACTTGACTGTCTCTGCTGATGAATGTGAGCCCTGCTGCTGCTTGTTCCCTGCTCATATCTGGATCCTCTGACCCACATCACTTGTTGCCATTCTTACTAACTTGAAGATTTCTTTCTCACGTTCAAAGCCATGTTTATGTTTTTTTTTTTTTTTTTGAGATATTTTCTTAAAATCTTTAGAACGCTAAGAGGGCTTGCACATGGGACACATCCTCAGCCTTCTTCCCCACCTTCTCTGTGCCACACCTTCGTTCAGAGCCTGCCCTCCCCAATGTTCCATCATCATGGTGTGCGTCCCCTCTTTCCTTGTGTGCAGAGCTGCAACAACAATGAATTCACATCCTCCAAACACACTATCTCAGCCCAAATGAGGAAATCCAATTCCACAAGCCCAGATCTCACCAGTTCAGCATGTGGATCTGGCATATCTCATTAAGATGATGCTCTGAGGACCGTTGTGAACACCCCGGAGTTTCAGGAGTTTGGTCAGGGAGTGGAAGGCACACCATACAGCATTGATGTTCTTGAAGACAAAGGACCAATGTCAGAGCAGGTAACATCTGCTAAGAAGCTCTGTATTAAAAAGGCTTTCTTTTGTAAAGATTTAGTTTGTGTTTTAGTAGAGATTTTAATTATAATATATTTTGAAACATTATATTTAAATATTTATTCATAATACTGAATATGGTAATGGAACACTATGAGAATTCTCTTTTTCTTGATACCCTCATCAATAGGCTGCCCATAATCCTAAAAAGTACACAAAGATATTTTTAAAAAGCTAACAACCAAGAAGGCACAGACTGAACAATATGTAATAAACATGCCTGAATCACAAATTCTAGAAGAAAACATATTCCAGCTGAACTTCTATTTAGTGTTCTAATTCTAGAAATAGACAGAGGATTCAGCAAGATTCTGCCTGTTAAATTAGGACCTTTTTTTTTTTTTTTAAATGGAAAGTATACCAATTTCACTTTATTAGCCTACTTTAGGAATAGGATGAGGAGAATGGGGTTGAGGTCAGGTATGAAGGAAGAGGGCTAAAATTTGTGATGGTAAAGATCCCTCTGAACTCTGGTGCAGTCCTC
>CAUYRH010161216.1:0-24198 GCA_963574655.1 Perodicticus potto
TCCAGCACAGCTAAAGGGGTGTTAAAAACTTTGACTACTATGGAGCTGGAAGTAATCAAGTTGCTCATGTCTGTTAGAGTTTCTCTTATAAATTGATGCATATTCTTATGCATATTCTGATTGGATGCATAAATACTAATAATTGAAATCTCAATATACTGAGTAGTACCTTTAACAAATATGAAGTGTCCATCTTTATCCTTCCTTACTTTGGTTGGTTTAAAGCCTATTGTATCTGCGAATAAGATTGCAACACCTGCTTTTTTATGTTTTCCATTTGCCTGGAATATAGATGACCATCCCTTCACCTTGAGTCTAAAATATCTTTTAAGGTAAGATGAGATTCTTGTATGCAGCAGATATCTGGCCTGAGTTTTTGTATCCAGTCAGCCAACCTATGCCTCTTTAGAGGACAATTTAAACCATTCACATTAACTGAAAATAATGATAAATGGACTTTAGAAAGTCCAGTGGACATTTTTAATCCTTTCATAACTGTGGGAGTTGAAATTTGATAAAAAGTTTCTGGGTGAGTTTACTTTTGTGGTGGGGGATTACGCTGGTCATGATGGAGGATAGATCTGAGAATATCCTGGAGAGCGGGTTTAGTTATTGCAAATTTCATCAACATGGGATGTCATTAAAGTATTTAATTTCTCCATCATAAATGAAACTTAGTTTAGCTCGGTACAGGATCCCGGGTTGAAAGTTCTTTTGTTTTAGGAGATTAAAAGTTGATGACCATTCTCTTCTAGCTTGAAAGGTTTGATCAGAGAGATCTGTAGATATTTTAATATTCTTCCCCTTGTAGGCAATGGATTTCTTACGTCTGGCTGCTTTCAGAATTTTCTCCTTCATATAACTTTAGTGAAGTTAATTATGATGTGTCTGGGGGATGTCTTATTTGGGTTGAGTCGTGCTGGGGTTCTGAAACTGCTATCTGAATTTCAGAATCTCTTGGCATGTCTGGAAAGTTCTCTTTCATAATCTCATAAAGAAGAGACTCTGTGCCTTGTGATGCCACTTCATCATTTTCAGGTATCCCTATAAAGCGAATATTGGTTTTCTTCGAGTTATCCCAGAGCTTTCTGAGAGAATGATCCATTTTTGACTTCCATTTCTCTTCCTGTTTGGAAGTTCGGGAGTGTTTGAAAGCTTTGTCTTCCATGTCAGAAATCCTTTCTTCTGCTTGCTCCATTCTGTTATTGAGGGATTCTACTGTATTTCTCAGATCTTTGAGGGCTGCAACTTCTTGTCTTAATGTGTCAAAATCTTTGGTCATTTTGTCTTTGAATTCGTTGAACTCTTGAGACATCTTTTAGGTCATTTTTTGGATTACTGCTTGAAATTCTAGTTTCATCTTTTCCTCCGCTGATCTTATTTGCTATCCAAACTCTGAATTCAATTTCTGACATCTCAGTCATTGCTTATGCAAGGGATCTTGTGGTGTACCTACCTTGTCATTCCTTGGGGGAGTTGATCTACTCTGATTATTCATATTGCCAGAGTTCTTCTGTTGATTCTGCCTCATGATTATTTTTCACTGTTGCCTATGACCATCCTCAGAGTTGGGGAGGTGTCTCTCCCAGATCAGACCCTGGCAGGATCACTCTGTTGTTGCTGGACCTTTGTAGGGAGTGACCCTGTGTAGCTCTTCTGGGACTGCCCCAGCCAGAGATTTCTGGCTGTGGGAGCAGCTCCAGAGTGTGGCACGCCTGGATCAAGCAGCAGGGCATTAAATGGTGCACCCGCTGTCCTTTGCAAAGGGAGCCCATGCCTCCAGCAGTCTCTGGCTGGTAGGAGGGCTCCAGAGGGAGGGCACAGGTCACTCCCCTCCTGAGTCCTGACCAGACAGGCAGGCCTGTGCAGAGGAAGAGAGGGTAGGGGAGGATGCAGGTTGTTTGGCTCCCGGAGTTCCTGGCCCAGGCAGGCAGGCAGAGGCCTGGCAGGTTCCCTGCAGAGTCCCTGGCTGCTGCTGGCGGCAGGCCAAGGCAAGCACCAATCAAGGCCACACAGGAGTCCTTGAAGAGTTCCTGGCTGCTGCTGGCAGCCAGAGAGCGCCAATCAGGGCTGCAGAGTTCCTGGCTAGTGCTGGTGGTGGGCCAAGGCCTGGCGGAGTTTCTGGCTGCTGCTGGCAGCAGGCCAAGGCCCTGCAGGGCACCAATCTGGGCATGCAGAAGTCCCCATGGAGTTCCTGGCACTGCTGGAGGCAGGCCAAGGTGAGCGCCAATGGGGCCATGTGGGAGACTCAGCAGAGTTCCTGGCTGCTGCTGGCTGTGGGCCAAGGCCTGAGGGGCACGGGAGTCCTGGTGGGGTTCCTGGCCAAGGTGAGCACCAATCGGGGCCACTTGGGAATCCCCATGGAGTTCCTGGCCACTGCTGGCAGTAGGCCAAGGCCCTGCTGAGTTCCTGGCTGCTGACGGCCGTGCCCAAGGTAGCGCCAATCAGGGCAGCACGGGAGTCCCTGCGCAGTTCCTGGCCACTGCTGGCAGCAGGCCAAGGCCCTGCAGGACGCCAACCAGGCAGTGTAGGAGTCCCCTCACCACTGCTGGCTGCAGGCCAAGGTGAGCGCCAATCAGGGCGGTTTGGGAGTCCCAGCTGAGTTCCTGGCTGCTGCTGGCGGCAGGCCAAGGCCCGGGGCGCATGGGAGTCCCCGTGGAGTTCCTGGCTACTGCTGGTGGCAGGCCAAGGCCCAGCGGGGCCCCAATGGGGGGCTGTGCGGGAGTCCCCCCTGAGTTCCTGGTGACTCTGGGCAGCAGGCTGAGGCCTGTAGGGCACAGGTCAGAGCCTCGCAGGGATCCCTGCAGAGTCCCTGGCCAGCCGGTGGTGGGCTCAGTGGAGGGCGGAGTGGAGTTCCTGGCCTGGGGGCTGGCTGGGGCTCTGTGGGCCCCCAGAGTCTCTTACCTGGTGGGCCGCCTGGTCCAGCAGACAGGGAGGGTGGTCGCTCAGGTCCTCCTCCCTCAGTTGCAGCAGAGGTCAGGCTTCTGAGGGGTCAGGTAAGGGGGGAAGGGTGTCCTGGAAGTTCAGAATGGTGGAAAACTGTAGTTTAGTTTTTTTGCCTGAGGCTTGGTTTTTTGGAGTCGCAGTTTGTGTCAGCAGAGGCGACCTGCAGTTATCAGTTCTCTCTCTAGGCTGGGCTCCCAGTCTTCAGCTCAATTGGGCAGTTTCTGGAGGTTATCTTTCCTTTTGGACAGGAGCCTCTGTCGGAAGCTGCTTCCAATCAGCCATCTTGCCCCTCCCTGTCAGATCTTTATTATTTATTTCCTTCTACTAGTTTTGGATTTGGTTTGTTCTTGCTTTCCAGGTTCCTTGTAGTGTGTTTTTAGCTTGTTTTTTGAAACTTTTCTACTTTTTTGATGTAGGCATTTACTGCTATAAATTTCCCTCTTAGAACTGCTTTTACTATATCCCATAGGTTTTAGTATGCTGCATTTCAAGTTTCATTTGTTTCAAGTAATTTTTTGCTTTCCTCCTTAATATCTTCCTTGACTCAATGGTAATTCAGGAACATGTTGTTTGATTTTTGTGTATCTGGACAATTTCCAAAGTTTGTCTTGTTATTGATTTGTAGGTTTATTCCATTGTGGTCTAAGAAGATACTTGGGATTTTGATTTGAAAAAAAATTATTAAGACTTGTTTTGTCCTAACATATGGTCTGTCCTGGAGAACGTTCCAGGTGCTGGTGAGAAGAGTCTATAGCTGTTGGATGAAATGTTCTATTAATACCTACTTGATCCATTTGATCTAAAATGCAATTTAAATCTAATGCTTTGTGGTTAATTTTCTATCCAGATGACCTGTCTAATGCTGAGAGTGGGGTGTTGAAGTTTCTAACTATTGTTGTATACTATTGTTGTACTGAAGTCCATCTCTTCCTTTAGATCTAATAATGTATGCTTTATATATATGGGTGCTCTGGTGCTCTGGTGTTGAGTGCATATATGTTTAGAATTATTGTACGCTCTTGTTGAATTGATCCATTTATCGTTATATAATGACCTTCTTTGTCTCTCTTTACTGTTTTGACTTAAAGTCTGTTTTAGCTGATATAAGTCTGTTCATTATTGCTTTCCTTTTGCATGTGATATCTTTTACTCTCAGTCTATATGTGTCTTTACAAGTGAGATTTGTTTCTTGTAAGCAGCATATCACTGGGTCATTTTAAATCCATCCTGTCAATCCATACTTTTTAACTGGAAAGTTTTATCCATTTACATACAAGATTATTATTTATATATAAAGGTTTATTCCTGCTATTTTATTAACTGATTTCTGGTTGTTTTATACATCTTTTGTTCCTTTATTTTTCTCTTATTGTTTATCATTTAGGTTTTGGTGGGTTTCTGTAATGGTAATCTTTGGGTCCTTTCTCTTCCTTGTTTGTGTTTGCTCTACTAGTGAGTTTTATACTTTTATGTGTTTTCGTGATGGTAGATGTTGTCTTTTTACTTTTAGGTGTAGGACTCCCATAAGCATTTCTTATAGGGCTAGTCTAATGCTGATGGATTCCCTCTGCTTTTGCTTATCTGGCAAAGATTTTATTTCTCCTTCATTTATGAAGGATAACTTTTCTGGGTATAATATTCTTGCTTGGCAGGGTTTTTTTTTCCTTGAGTACTTTAAACATATAATTATATCATCTCATTCTCTCCTGGCCTATAAAGTTTCTGCTGAGAAATCTGCTATTTGTCTGATGGAGTTTCTCTTATAAGTGACTAGATGCTTTTCTCTTGCTATTTCTAGAATTCTGTTTTGTTTTTGACTTTTGACAATTTGACTAATGTGGCATAAAGGAAACCTTTTTGAATTGCACCTGCTTGGAGATTCTTGAGTTCCCTATATTTGAGTGTCTAAGTCTCTCTTCTCCATTAATAAAGGACTTTAGAACTTTTGTGCTTCCATTTCCTCCCCCACCCCATCCTGACTTGTATTCTATTGTCATGTAATATTTGAAATTTTTCATTCCCACTGATCAGACACTACTATTATCTAATATAAATATAGTTGGTTCAGAATTAACCACTTGTTTTCCATTTTATTTGTTTGTCATTCCTTCATGCATCTCAGCCTGTCTTTCCCAGATCATTTTCCTTCTTGAAGTAAACTTTCAGACGTTCCTTTATAGCAGGGAACAGTGATAAACTCCTTTGGCTTATGTTTATCTAAAAATATTTCAAGGAGCTTACCATCATATAGCCAAATCATTTCTCAGAGCCCAGCCAACAAGAAAGATCATGAGTGCTAATTAGCTTAACCTACAGACAGTGGGCTAGAAGTCAGAGCACTTGCTTCTCTCAACACTTTGTCCACACTTTGCTGGCTGGTTAAAGGGTGTTAAATATCATACCTCCCTGAAGCTTCCCCTTCCACTATTTAATGTGAGATTTAGTTTCACAAATGAGTCCCAAGCACCACAAAGGGGTCCTACCTGTGAAAGTACACCCATCTCTGGATCTGGGCAGTTTAGATGGTAGGTATCTACTTCCTTGCTGCCTCAGTTTACACGTTGTGTTCCATGCCCTACTGTTCAAGTCCATATCTGTTCTTCCTTAGGGGTTATGGCCATTCTAGGAGTCAGCACCTAGCCAGGGTTCTGGGGTGGCCTCACCAAGCAGTAAAAGAACCAGCCTTTATTTCCCTAGGTATAAAATGGACACCTGATGAGAATGGAGTCATTACATTTGACTGCCGAAATCGTGGCTGGTAAGAACTCACAGGGGAAATGTCTTTGGTCCTGGCATTTGTCTTATAGCTGTTGGGTTTTGCCTGGTACTCTTCTACTCCCTTCCCTCTCCCCACCACTATTCAAGGCCTCAGGTGTGTAGAACCTTGATCCAATACAGAGTAAGTTCTATTCTTGCTTTCTTTCCTCTACAGCTGCCCTTTCTCTAAGACTGATTATATTCATTTTTCCCAGCCCAAACCTTCCAGAACACTGAGCTGTCTCCCAGTGAACCTGCTATTAGGTTTTCCTCACTCTCAATGTCCATTTTATGGCAGATTTGTGACAGAATATGAGGGTGGATCCCAGTTTTCCCCCTTCCCTTATGGACCCTGGCTGGTCTAAATCAAAGAGAGTAAGGGTTACCCTCAGGATAATGCCCATTAAATGGGGATATTCTCAATTATTGCTACCCCAATAGCTTTGGAACTGCATTGAGTGGTGTGGGGACACAATAAAACTGAAATAGGTAGGACATTGACCTGAGGTTTGTGTACACTTGGGCCAGAATCTGAATAGAAATAACTGGAGATGCTTGGTCAGGCAGTGGTTCTGGCCTTGGTACCATCTTGGGCCTGTCTCTCTTTTCCGCTATAGGTACATCCAAGCTGCTACTTCTCCCAAGGACATAGTGATTCTAGTGGATGTGAGCGGCAGCATGAAAGGGCTGAGGATGGCCATTGCTAAGCACACCATCTCCACCATCCTGGACACCCTAGGAGAGAATGATTTTGTTAATATCATTGCGGTAAATGTGCCTTCCTGTTCTAGAATAGCTCTCAGTTGCTCTAGAAAAGGCTTCCCTCTACCTGCATGAGAATGACCCACATATACAGCCATTTAATGCTTCCTGCTGTGTTCAGTTCTTTCCTCTAAAGTTGAGACTCCTTCCTAACCCAGGCTCCATGGTCTGCCCAAGAATAGGCTTTGAGAGGTCCATGAAGTTTCTGAAATCATATGAAAAGTGGACATCCATTTTTCTGTGTCTGTATTTTTCACCAATTTCTCAAAGGTGTCTGGAACCCAATAAAGATTAAGAACAACTGGCTCCCTCTTTAGCCCTGGCTGCACCCAGGTGCTCTTGATGAGCACCTGTTGCCAGCACAGCTCTCCATTCTGCTGTTGGGGGAACGGCCCCAGGCTTTTTCACCATAGCTCAGTTCTTCCAAGTCCTTTATCACACCCAAACACAGACACATTGGGAGACAGGAGAAATAAAGAAGAAAAGGAGAGATACAAGTTAGGAGAATGATTTAAAATGCAACAAAAGGGTGGCTCAGTTCAGCCCTTTTATTTATTTATTATTTTCTTCATTTTTTTCTTTTCTTTTTTTTTTTTTTGAGAGTCTCACTTTGTCACCTTTGGTAGAGTGCCATGACGTCATACCTTACAACAACCTCAAACTCTTGGGCTCAAGTGATCTTCTTGCCTCAGTTTTTCATTTTTAGTAGAGATGAAGTCTCATCTTGCTCAGGCTGGTCTCAAACTCCTGAGCTCAAGCAATCCACCCACCTCCATCCTCCCAGAGTGCTAGGATTACAAGCTTGAGCCACTGTAGCCAGCCAGTTCATCCCTTTTAACAGTTACTCTGGGTGGGGTATCATTTTGAAGAACAGCTGACCCAAATTTCCTCCTGTCTGTCCCATTGCTGACAATTCTTATCATTAGTAGAATTCACTTATCTAGTTAAAAAAAAATAGCAAGGCAAATTTGTCTGACTTCAAAATGATAATACTAGGGCACAAATGTCTGCCGTTCTAGAGTGGTTATCCTGCACCTGCAGCTTACCCACCATGGCCCTCCATGTTGGGCTCCCCCTCTGACCTGTAGCAGTGACAGCACAGACAGAGAACAGGTCCAATATGCACTACAGTGAGATAGTTCTTGTCTCTCAAAGCCTGACTTCCCTCCTACCTTCTTGCCTAGTCCCTCCAGCTGGTGGGGGAGTCACCATCAGGGGATATTCTCTCCTGATGTTCTTCCAGAACACCTACCCAGTTCTGCAGCGCTGTCCCCACCATCTCATCTCCCCTTTCTGCCCCCTCTATGCAAGAAAAAGAAAGATTAGGAACACCTTAAGGATTTATATTTTAACTAGAGGGAAGCAGGATGATTAAGAAAATGAAAGCAGGCTCAGTGCCTATAGCTCAAGCAGCATACATCAGAGGTGGTGGGTTTGAATCCAGCTCGGGCCTGCCAAACAGCAGTAACAACTACAACCAAAAAATGGCCAGGTGTTGTGGCGAGCACCTGTAGTCACAGCTACTTGGGAGGCTGAGGCAAGAGAATCACTTAATCCCAGGAGTTGGAGGTTGCTGTGAGCACTCTACCCAGGGCGACGGCTTGAGGCTCTGTCTCAAAATAAAAAGAAGATGAAAGGAGCAATAATGCATTTTTCTCCCTCTGACCACCCCCCATTGATTACTAAAGGACCCTCTTCATTGATGTGGCCAAAGAGAAGAAGGGCACAATCTCTAATCTCCCCACCCAGGCAGGATGGGGAGGGGTCTGTCCATGGCAGGCTCTGGGATTCTGGAGGAAGACAGCTCCTCTGGACTTGGGGGCAGACAGCAAAGGTATTCTGTCAGTAACTGTAGGTTCTCCATAAACCCTAGGAGATGGATATCACTCAGGCAGCCCCAAGACCAGGCTTTGAGGGAAGATTTTGAGTTAAAGCCCTGTTCTCTCTACTCAGAAAAATTGCCAAAAGCATTGAGTTCCCCAAGATGATGTTACACAGGTGGCTTGGTGAGCCTCTCCCCAGACCCTTCTATGAGCTGCCTTAGCTCTTTGCTGGGCCTCAGATCCCCAAACTGACCGGTTTGTTCCTCTCTCCCTTCCCCTCCCCACTGCATCTGCAGTACAATGACTATGTCCACTACATCGAGCCTTGTTTTAAAGGGATCCTCGTCCAGGCAGATAGAGACAACCGAGAGGTGAGTGTCCACCTGTGGCCTGGTGCCTTTGGGCCCCTGCTCCTGTCAGGATTGGGGGAGTCTGCCTCCACGGCCCCTTTCATTCCCACTGGGAGCCGAGCAAGCAGGTGGTTTTGCATGCAGACACACCCGGAAAACTGCCCAGTACCGATGCGGCTGCTTAGCAGAGCACAGTGAGCAAACGGAAACTCACCACTCAGGGAATCTCACATATCCAGGGCTGGGTTTTCACCCTCTGGTTTATCTAGGACTCGGTTTCCCCCTCTGCTTCCCACCTGGGCCTTTCTGTTGTGTCAGTCTTCATGAGGAGCTTCCCTCAAAGGCAGACAAATTCAAACCCTTTGGATTGAGTCCTTTTCTTCAGTAAGAGATCAGGGAGGAGAGGACATGGCAGCAATTTTTTGCAGGGAGATTTTGCATGTCACAGATCACTCCCTCTGTGACTGAGGAATTGAAGTTTGACTTCGTTTGAAGTCTGGCCTCAGTCCCTGGGACCTCTGTAGTTTCTGCTATGAAATGAGCACCCCTGGTTGAGCCTGGATGCTGAGGTCAAGGTCATCCCTGTCTTCGTCCTAGGACTGTCCTCCCTTCTGGCTAGACTCACACTCGGCATTTCCTCCCTAGTAGGGTCTGTACGCAGCCTCTCATGCTCTCTTGGTTTATTTTGAGGGCCTTTGGGAAACATCTATCATAGGGGTCCAGCCCATTAAGTTGGCTGCCTGGTGGAGATATGGGCCCTGTGAGCATGTCCTTCTGGGCAGAAGCCCTGAATGGCCTCCTGAATTGAGAGCAGAGATGAAAGTCCTTGCCCACTGATGCTTCTCTGCACCTTGCCTATGACAGCATTTCAAGCAGCTGGTGGATGAGCTGATGGTCAAAGGAGTGGGGGTAGTGAACCAAGCCCTGAGCGAAGCCTTCCAGATCCTGCAGCAGGTACTGCAGCTGATGACATGGTGGGGGCAGAGGAGTGGCCTGGCCTGTGGTCATGGGCCCCCCCTTCTCCACACAGTTCCAAGAGGCCAGGCAAGGGAGTCTCTGCAACCAGGCCATCATGCTGATCACCGATGGGGCGGTGGAGGACTATGAGCCAGTGTTTGAGAAGTATAACTGGCCAGACCGCAAGGTGACTCTCCTGGCAGGGGATGAGCTGGGAGGGAAGCTTCTGCCACTGCCAAGGGGAGAGTTCTTCTGCTACAGATGAAATGACCCCACATTCAAATGTTCTTTCACATTAGACACTATCATACATTCAGACATGTCCTAATTTTGTGTTCCAAAATTATGGTAACCCTGGGCACAGAAGCCTGGTGTGCGGGCCTTCAGGTGGAGGGACCCAAATATGGTTTTAAGGCATCAGAATTGCTGAGCTGTCAGCTTGGCCTTGCACCTACCCTATGCCACCTTGGCCTGTAGGAGTCATGTTCCCACCTGGGGGATGAGATTGGAAAAGACGAAGACTGAAATTGCCAGACTCAACATCTGAGACTCACATAGATGATGCTATATCTGTGTCTTCGGGTTAGGTTCGAGTTTTCACTTACCTCATCGGGAGAGAAGTCACTTTTGCTGACCGCATGAAATGGATCGCATGCAACAATAAAGGTAAGTGCTGAGGCAGCAGAGGCCTCCTGGCCTGACCTGAGCATGGGGTGGTGTTGCCCATTCACCCAGAGGTGCTGAGCTGAGCCCAGCACAGGCTTCTGCATGGGGCCTTATGGGGAAGTGGCTCTGGGGAGGACAGCAGCCTCTGTCCCTCCTCCTTAGCTGGAAAAAGCAGACAAAACCTAAGTTTTTCTGCAACACCTTCAGCAAACGCTTGATTGCTCCTTCAGGGAGTCTAAGTCATAAAGTCGCCTGAAATGAAAATTAGAGGTCATCTATCTAGTGTTTGCACAAGAGACAAGAACTGTACCTTCAGATAAAGGCTTATATAAAACCCCAATGTAGAAAACAGGGAGAGGCAGGGGAGGCCGACATTTTTAGCATAAACTCTCTCTAACATCCTGCTCCATTCCTCCTGTGGCCAATTAAATCACTGATACTCGCTCTGCTCCCCTACAAAAGCAAAGGGTTACCATTTTCTTTGAAATAATGTTTTGTGTGAAAACAGTCCTCAGCTACCTCTGATCAGAACTCGAGACCATCTGAGGCCCTGTTGATGCAACAAATCTTTGTTGGGCACTTGGCACTGTTCCCAGGCACGGGTAATACAGAGGGGTCAGGACAGACTCAGGAGCAGCCTTTCTCTGGGCACTGTCCCACAGGGGGACAAGGGAGGGAGCCAGTTAATGACACAGCCTGCAGTTTTCTGTGATGCGTGAGAGATGTGGGCTGGTCGTGGCACCAGGGGAGCATGGCAGAGGTGCCTCCTGAGTGGGGCAATTGGGAGGGGTATAGCAGACAGAGAATGGCATATTCCAGGGATTCGGAACAAGAGGCAAATGGGAGCCTAGGGGAGCTGAGAGCAGCTGCATTTCACAGCGTGTGGCATGAGCACTGCAGGAACAGAGGCAGGTACACACTCTGGCTCCCGTGAGGAGGCTGTGTCACCCCACCCATAACCTTCAGGACAGTGATTGGGGGAAGGACAGACTCACTGGCTCTAACTGGGTTGCCTTACAACAGGCAGTCACAGGAGACTAACTGAGAGACGCCCTGCAGGGAACGGGGAACACATTGGGCCCCTAAGGTCCTCCCAGTTGAGCACCTGCTGCTCCCACGGGACGCCTGAACAGTGCAGCCCCTCAGAGATCTCCAGGTGGGGGAGGATGGGCCTTCATCTCCCACTGGCCTGTGGCCCCCAGGAGAGGATGAAACTGTGGGGAGTGGCATCCTGCAGCCAGGACAGTCCTAGAGAGGGCTTAGTTGTGAGCCAGGAGCCAGAGGTCTGGGGCCCTGTCGGGGGTTGCCCACACCCACCTGCCCCCACCAGGCTACTACACGCAAATCTCCACGCTGGCGGACGCCCAGGAGAACGTGATGGAATACCTGCACGTGCTCAGCCGGCCCATGGTCATCAACCACGACCACGACATCACCTGGACAGAGGCCTACATGGACAGCAAGGTGAGAGTGACTTCCTAGGCCAGGAGGGTAAGCATAGTACCTCCTCAGGAAAAGTTCTGTCGTCCTTCCCTCTCACTCCCCCGCTCCCCCAGGCATCTGCAGACCTGCTCAGTGGAGCAAGCCCCCCAAGTTGTCCCTCCCTGGCCCCCATTCCCACCCGACCCGTAATTCTTCATCCTCCGTCTTCATCCTGTGTCCTCCCTTCCTGCACTCCTGCATTTTGAAAAGACTGAGGGCAGTAAGAACACTCACAGGGGATTAAAATCAAAGGTGGAACTTCAGATGAGACTTTGCAAGAAAGGAGGAGCTTTGTTCCCCGACTCTCATCACGTCACCTGTGCAGCCAGCTCTTCCCTGATGGGCTGTCAGACTGGAATCCAGAGAGGCCTGAAAGGAGCAGCTTAATAAGAGAAGAGTGTTTCTCCCTCGAGCACGTGAAGTCTAGGCTGGGCATCTGAGGCATGACCAGGAGGCTCCTTCCTGCTGGCCTCTTCACTGTCGCTGGGATGTGACCCTTGTCACATCGCTGGTGGAATCTAGTCAACTGAAACCACATTCAGAGCGTCAGGTTGGTGGAAGGGGCTGGGGTGTGCTCCGCTCCTTCAAAGGAAACTTCCTGGGAAGCCTCTGTGGCCCAGGAGGGTACGTCTCATCAGCCAGAACCTGGTCCCATGCCGACCCCCAGTGACAAACAGCTTGGGGGTGCAGGCTTTGGCTTTTCTTCTCACGTGCTCTGTGTCTGAGGACAGTGGCACACAGCTCTGCCTATCAACAGTAGCTAGGAACCATCTCGCCAAGTGGATAAAAGGCTCATTAATCCACTTTATGGGGGCTCAGCCATAAGGTCATACATAGAAGATGTCATCCAACTGTCACCCACTGCTGCTCCCAAAGCTCTGCTCGGAAGGGCAGGTTGCCCCCTTCCTTGTCCTGGTGTCCATGGGATCGATGAGCGAGAGCTGGGGGAGGGCCGGAGGAGGGGCTGTCGTTCGGTCTCGTCTTCCCGCGCACCAGGTCTCACACTTGTTCCTCTCTTCCATTCTCCCTTCCCCTTCATCATGCAGACACAGGGCCTTTGGCAGCCAGCGTGGCCTGTGAGGGCTGCACCTTAAGTGACACTGCGTTTGCAGGGTCGTGGGCGTTTGCTCTCGTGCGTGGGAGGAGGGAAGGGAAGACATGTAGAGCCCTGGCAGAGGAGCCTGGCCTGGCTAGCCATTCACACCTGGGAGTAGTGGCCTGGAACGTCTGCCCGAAAGGACAGGGAAGGTAAAAGCTTGCTTCCCTATAACATTGTGAGTATTGCCAGACAGGTTGTCCTTAGCATTTCATGGACAGCCTTACCACCCAGTGTTTCTTCTTCCCTCTGTGTCCACAAAGGAAGTTACAATTTTATCTTCACTTTGAAAGTGACACGCAGGGAGGTGCAGGGGCTCACACCTGTAATTCTAATGCTCTGGGAGGCCGAGGTGGGTAGATTGCCTAAGCTCAGGAGTTCAAGACCAGCCTGAGCAAGAGCAAGATCCTGTCACTACTAAAAGTAGAAAAACTAGCTGGACGTTGTGGTGGGCACCTGTACTCCCAGCTACTTGGGAGGCTGAAGCAAGAAGATCACTTGAGCACAAGAGTTGGAGGTTGCCGTGAGCTCTGACACCGTGGTATTCTAGCCAGGATGACAGAGTGAGACTATGTCTCAGGAAATAAAGAAATAAATAAGACACGTGTCCCTCCGTTAGAAACCCCCAGTCTCTGCATCTGCTTTCTTCCTCCTTCCCTTTCCTTTTCCCTGACTTAAGAAACCCAGGTGACCTGCAGATCTCCTGGACTCACTTCTGAACCCTGAGCCCATGACAGGTGTCCCCACCTGCACTGATGTCCAGAGACAAGAGTCAGGGGCAGCTGCACCAGGCTGGAACCATCCAGAGTGTGAGCTGAGTCCTGTGGGAGAGCGGGCAGCAGGGGCCTGGCCAGAGCAGGTCCATGGAGAGGCAGAGGAAGAACCTCTGGCTTCCTACAGCCCCAGCTCAGGAGAGACTAGGGCACCTCCAACCAGCCCATGGGGGTCCACCTGAGCTCAGAACAAAACTCAGATGTCATGTGGTTCACAATGAGAGAAGAACTTGAAAGTCTTCCGTGCACTTCCATGACCCAGCAACCTCCTTTAGTTGATCTCAAGGAAAGTCAGACTTGCTGATGGAAAAAATAATCTGAAGAGTTTTTATTCTGAGCCAACATACATGACTGTGGCCCCAGGACATGCAAACCCAAGAAGCCTTGGACCCGCAGTTGGATGACCATTTGGTTTTATATATGTCAGGGAGACAGGAATTGCCAGTAAAATTGTAAGTCAGTAAGTCAACATGTGGAAGGTATTCAGCAGTTTGGCCCAAAAAAGTGCAACATCTCAAAGCTGCATGGTGGGGTGGGGTGTTACAAGTCACAGGTGGGTTTGGAGATTCTTTAACCAGCAACTGGTTGAAAGAGTTAACTTGTCTAAAGCTTTGGAGTCAGTAGGAGGAAATGCCTAAGTTAAGGCAAGAAACTCTACTAACCGTGGAACAAGCCACAGTCACCCAGTTGGGTGATCTGGCTAGGCACATGGATGGCCTACAGGCATTACTTACCCTGTGTCCTGCTTGGCCTTAGGTCCTGTTTGCAATTTGTTCGTTTTTGTTTTTGTTTTGAGACAGAGTCTTACTATGTCGCCCTCGATAGAGTGCTGTGACGTCACAACTCACAGCAACCTCAAACTCTTGGGCTTAAGCCATTCTCTTGCCTCGGCCTTCTGAGTTGCTATGACTACAGGAGCCCACCACAACACCCAGCTATTTTTTTGTTGTTGTTGTTTAGCAGGCCCAGGCTGGGTTCGAGTCCACCAGCCCCTATGTATATGGCTGGTGCCCTAATCACTGAGACAGGGGCTGAGCCTGCAGTTTGGTATCTTACTGCTACAAAGAGTCTGTTTTGTCAGTCTTAGGATGGGTTTTAACATTAATGCTGGTCAGTTTTTGTCTAAACTCCAAAAGGGATGGGGTATCACGTGAAGTGTCCAACCTCTCCTCTCTTCGTGGCTGGAAGTCCTTTTAGGACTTTTCTGAGGTCCCTTGGCCAAGCGGGGATCAATTCAGCCAGCAAGGGGTTTAGGATTGTAATTTAGTTTATGACACATACCTGTGTGCGCACTTCCCAGCACTGTCTTTGTTATAAAGTAGGGCACATGTGCAGAGCCCCTTCCAAGGCAGCAGGAGGAGCCAGCATGGTGGGGTCAGGGGGATCAGGCAGTCCTAGAGGCTAGGGATGATACTGGCCCTGGCGCTGTGTGTGGAGATGAGGTCGTGGGTCTGTCCTGCATGGGTCAGGGTGATCCTGAGGCAGAATTCAACTATGCTTGCGGGGTGGGGGCTGGACCAGTGTCTTCTCCCTCTCCCCTGGTCTGGGCTGCAGTCATAGCAACCTCGCATCAGAGATTTTGCATCAGAGGTTTCTGGAACGCTTGCTGTACAAAGCCTCTTCGCTTCTGGGCAGCCAGGGATGGGCCTGTCCCCTGGGCTCACGCTCCTTGGTCTGGCTGAGATGAGAGAGCTTAGTGAGTGTGCTCAAGAGCAGGGCAGCAGGCTCAGGATTTTGTTAAGTGATATTGACAGGCCCTCCCCTGAGGGTCACCTCAGTCCCAAGCATTCCTACCAGCTCTCATTTTGCAGAGAAGGGAGCCCAGTTCATACCCTCTGACCCTGTTGTCCCTCCCGGGCAGCTCCTTACCTCACAGGCCCAGAGCCCGATGCTGCTCACCACCGTGGCCATGCCAGTCTTCAGCAAGAAGAACGAGACGGTGAGTAGCTGCTCCCGAGAGGCAGCAGAGGGGGCTGGAACTCAAAGCCACTGCCAGCACCTCCAGACCTGAGGTTCTTGACTTGGCTGAGGGTTGGCGCCACCTTGGGAGGGTTTGAATGCAGAGTCCCTGTTGGAATCTCTTGGTTGGAGTGGGGCTGGGGTCTAATCCCACCCAGCCACTTGGAGGCTCTCCACTGATCTGCCTTTAGGGATATAAGCCGGGGGTGGGGAGTGGTGTCACCTGCCAGCCTATCAGCAAAGCCACACTTAACCTATCAAGCCCAGCAGTCTCTAACTTGTTTGTAAAGAACCTTCCATCATTTACTGGGCCAGGAAATGTTTCATTATAGGCCTGTGTGCTTCAGAGCTCCCATGAGCTATGGGCTATAGGATCCCACACTTCAGCTTCTGCTGTGAAGATTAATATTTCATTCAACTTTGTATTTCATTTAAAGATTACAACTTAAATATTAATACCGGGCATTAATCTTCTCAGCATCTGAGATTACTCCTGCAGCCTCTTCTGACAGGTTCTAGATTTTTATTCCTGGGAGCTCAGCCTAAAATCTAACTGCAGAGGAAGGACCACTTAAAGCCCGGTGGCTTCCTCCTCGGGGCTCTGGCAGGCCTGGGGTCTGGTCTGGATCTGCACTCAGGGAAGGTGCCCCTGCCCTGACCCCAGTGATTTTCCTTCCAGCGGTCTCATGGCATTCTTCTGGGGGTGGTGGGCTCGGATGTGACCCTGAGAGAGCTAATGAAGCTGGCGCCTCGGTACAAGGTGAGCCCGGGTCTGGCCCCTGAGGTGGGTCATGGGTTCCCCCCCGGCCCAGGATGCCCTCTTCAGTAGTGGCAGCCAAGCCCATTGCTGGGATGGGGCCCCCCGAACAGCCTCTAGGGCAGTGGTTCTCCACCTTCCTAATGCCACGACCCTTTAATACAGTTCCTGTGGGTCACGACCCATAGGTTGAGAACCGCTGCTCTAGGGGAGTACAGGTGTTGAGTAAGGGAACAGCAGCTTGTACCCTGGGTCCCCTTCCCACCACCAGCTAGGACTTGCTCTGTGGCCTTCAGCCAGTTCCCTCCCTGCCCAGTGCCTCAGTGTCTCAGTCTGCTTCTCTGTGTGGCACAGTCCTGTTCTGAGAGTGAGGTGACATCATCAGAGTGCCAAGAGCACGTGGTAGGAAAGAGGTCAGGTGAGGACATGCCTTACTGTGGTTGCTGTCCACATGGCATTTGGAAAGGGCTTCCCAGTCAATGGATCGGAGCATGGCACTGGCTCCATTAAGCTCCTGTTGGAAACACTCACTGCCATGAGCCGCTGCCTTTCACCCTCCTATAGCCCAAGCCCTTCCCCAGGCCTAGTCACCTAGCACAGGAGGCCACCTGACGCCCTCTGTCCTGACCTTGCAGCTCGGAGTGCACGGGTACGCCTTTCTGAACACCAACAACGGCTACATCCTCTCACACCCTGACCTCCGACCCCTGGTAGGTGCAGGTCTTCTTTTCCTTGGGATCCTAACTACATGGTATCTGGGAGCAGTCCCCCCAAAACAGTCAAAACCAGGCATGCTCAGTTTAGGAGCCCAGTGGGTAATATGAGAAGAATATTGAGGGAAATATGAGAAAAAGAGGTATTTGAGTCACGGTCCCTGTTGGCAAATTGGTTTATAATCTAGCGGAAGAAACCAGGCGAAATACATGAAATGATTGATGAACAGACTGAGAGTGTGTGATGAATGTGCGTTTTCGAGACTAAAGAGCCCTGCAGGGCGGTCCCCCACCACAGTCCCTGTGCTGTATGAGCGGAGCTCAGGGGCCCACAGGGTGGGGGTGTGAGTGGAGTGTTGGCGTGACAGCAGAGGACCCCTCTCCCGGGCGGGCAGTGTGGAGTGTGTCTTAGGCCCTGCTCCTAGGGGCCCCTGTCCCTCCTGGCTCGCTCCACCCTGATGCCACAGCCAAGGTGTCTTCACGTGAGTTCAGCTGAGTAGCGGATGGCCAAGGCAGAAAGGTGCATTGTTTTATCTGAAAGCTCTGCCTCCAGGGCTAAGGTGCTGGACATGGCTGCCCACAGCATTAATGGCTACTCCTCTCCATGTGATTGCTGGAATTGAGGGAGTTAACATCCCAAGGGAATGACAGCCCCTCCCCCTCCACCAGCCTAGAGGGTGGAAGCCAAGGACAGTGGGCAGCAGAACACCTTTCAGAGAACTCACTGCAGAGCTTTGGCCCAGGTATCATTTGGAGGGATCAGGCTAAGCCATGTCTCATTCCATTTGGTTCAAATAGGTGTTGAGTGTCCACAGGCAACTGATTAAGTTATTTAAGGCACCGTGTGGGTGTTCAGAGAAGAGAGAGCTCAGGGCACACTGGGGACAAATCTGCTCAGAGGGCAAGAATTCACAACATGTCACTGTGGTTCTGTGGGACACTGCAAAGCGCCAGCAAAAGGACTCACTAGGGAAATAATAAAAATTCTGATTTGGCGCTGACTTGTGAAATTAAGGGGCACTGATCAGAGACCCACCCATCACCATCTCTATAACCTAGATGAATACAAAAACCTACCACTTCATCTCAGGGACCTCCTGTGTGACTCACCACATGACACTGTGAAGAATGCTGCAAACAGAAGTTTATAGTCTAATTAAGGAAATCAGACTTAACACAAACGAAGTGATCAGACACTATTACACAACCAAAGATGGGGTGAAGCCCACGTGATGAGATCTCTAAGGAAAGTGCTAGCAGGCAAACAATAGTTAAGTTTTTAAAAAAGTAATAGAAGAGATGTCCAGTAATAAATTTTAAAAAGTCAAGAACCATGCTTCTGGCCTGCAATCTTTCTATGCCAGTGCCAGAGCAGGAGTAATTAGCAACAGTTCTAACATGAGGAACTAAAAATGATCTTCCAGATGCTGCCAGGACTTAGGAAAAGCGAGTGGAGTTTTGCACACACTTAAAAGAGACAAATCCCATGTTTGATGAGTGTGGCTACCAATGAGGCCAAAAACAGAAGCATGATCCAAGCAGGGTGAGAAGAAAGGGAGAAGTAGGAAATGGGGTCCTCTAGAGCTTCTGGATGGGCAGGAAATAAAGATGATGCTTTCCTGAATAAAGCAAATAAAAAACTGGCAGAAGCAAGAGCCACTATGACACTCCCAGGCATCCACTGGAGGCTTCATTCTGCTAAAAGTAGACGCCCTGATTAATTCTTAATTTGCTTGATGATAAACTGCTATCTTTCTTTTTTTGATAGAGTTACTAAACTAAACCTTGGAAGCGCTGCAAGGCCTAATGGTAGATAAGTTGGTGTTTGTCTTGTCAGGAGAGATGGCAGGGGCAGGGGTGGAGATAGAGAGAGAGCAAGGGAGAGAAAAATCAGGGCCAGAAAATTACAACAACACTCGGAGTGTTGATTAATGGCTCTGTGTCAAGTTAGAGGGAGGTCTTTATTAAGCACTATGGATCTGTCCTTGTCTCTGTCCCATTCAAAAATTCTATCATACAGAAGGCAGACGCTGTAAACTCTGGAAGGTATGGTTAATACAATACATTAAGTGAGAAAATTAGTATGCAGAAAGTATTCTTCTAAACAACGGGCTGAACCTAACAAGATGAAATATATCAGGGATGCATGGAAAGCTCTGCAAATTACTCAGTGCCCAAGCATGAGATTGTGAAGATGCAATTTGACAGAGAATCCCATGAGGAAGACAGCGGGGATTTGATGGGCTGGAATCTCCATCTGAGCTGCCCTGGCAGCATGGCCATTCGGGAAGCCCAGCAGCCTCCCAGGCAGTTGTCAGAGCTGCGTGATGCTTTGCTCCCCAGGTCACACCCACACCACACAGGTCAGACCCCACCTGCAATACTGGTTTTTGCCCTGGGAATTCCATTTGGGGAGTGATATTGACAAGGTAGAGTGCATTTACAGGGAGTTGAAGCATCTGCAAACTGGGGGTGTTTAACTTGGAAAAAAAGATCTCAGGAGTGACAAATAAGTACCTTTGGAGACCTCAGAGGTTGGCAGGTGAAACACAGTCTGTATAGCTCCAGGGAAAGAACCAAGACCAGTGGTAGAAGTTACATGGAGACAGATTTCAGCTCAATGTGAGGAAGGACTTTCTAACAATTAGAGCTCTCCCAAACTATGACAAGCTGACTCACAAAATAGAGCGCACCTTGTCATGGGAAATATTCAGAGGCCATGGGACCATCTGTCACAAATGTCAGCAAGGCGAGCTCTTCACTGGATGGAAATTTGGCCTGGATAAGGAGTCACTGTCATTCTTTAACTTTACAAAAGATACCTGAAAGGTGGCAGAAGAGTTGACGCTTGAGCAGGGCCTACGCTGACCTCATGTTTTTCTTCCCAACCTGCCCACTCCAGTACAGAGAGGGGAAGAAATTGAAACCCAAGCCTAACTACAACAGTGTGGATCTCTCTGAAGTGGAGTGGGAAGACCAGGCTGAAACGGTGAGTGGGGGCAGGCGGGGCCGAGAAGCTGCTTAGGCTCTCTAGCCAACTTACTGGGTCGCCTCATGGCTGGAAGTTTTGAGGTCGCTCTGTTCCTCTCAGCAGAGCAGCTCATTCCCAGAGTCTCTCCAAGCCCAAGGCAGAAGTGATTCTTATATTGGGCAATTCTTTTAACAACTGTAAAAATATAACTGCCTTGCTGAATCACAAGGACTACTGAGGCCAAATGAGATCGTGTCTCTAAGCTATGGAGCGTGAGTAGCAATGGGGCTTTAGCCTGGCTCCTGGTCTCATCCTGGAGGAAGTTATGTCTCAGTAATGTGACACCCTGCGCCCCAACGCATACGTCCACTTTGGAGCGCTATCTTGGGGAATCCCAGAATTACAAACTAAAAGGAATCTGGAATCAGGTCTATCTTCCTGCCCCACATTCCACTCAGATGAAAAGAGGATGAACCAAAATGTTGGTGGGGTGCCCCTCTAGTCTGGTCAGGGGCACTCCATACCTTCCACCCGCCTGTGTGAGCCAAGGGCCTGACAGCGTTGCCTTTCCTCCCAAAGCTGAGAACAGCCATGATCAACCGGGAAACAGGCTCTCTCTCCATGAACGTTAAGGTTCCGCTGGACAAAGGGGTAAGGAGCTAAAAATCAAAGGGCCAGGCTACGGTCTGAGCAAGGCAACATCTCTGTTCCTTGAGTTTTGGGTGGTGACAATGGACTTGGACTCAGCTGACGTCTGAGCAAGGTTCAGACTTGAATGCTTGCTGTGGCCTGGAGGGCTTGATTAGAGAGTGTGCCCAAGACCTGTCCCACTGGAGAAACATCTGGCCAAGGAACCCCACGATGGCGCACCCCAATGCCTGGCTCTCTGGAAACTACTGAGCTAGGCAGCAGGCCAGCCAAGGCATTTACAACTTTCCTTTCTTCCTTATATTGCCTGTTATTTGGCCATTTTATTGCTGATGATGGAAAGGGGGAAAGTGGCAGTTGATTTTGCAAATTGCTAGCAGCTCTTGTAAAACATATTCTAAGAGAAAAGGTTGAAAAGATATTCTCTATAGCAGATTTTCATCCACTGTAACCTCAGATAAATAAGAACCAATACCCTCGTTGAACCAATCCTATCACTACCTTTACAGACCTGCCCATCATTTCTAAGAGATAATTCATCTTCTCACTTGAAAGACTCCAATGTGTCTACTGAATCTGATTGTCCCTTGACATATTTACAAATGCCACCTGCTCCCTCACAGCCATCCCCGCCTTCTCCTCCTGTTGCCCATCTGCCTCAGTCAAAGGAACACGACATCTGTCTGCATCAATTAGACCCAAGTTCCTCCACAACACAGGCGTCCATGAAGCCAAATAAGAAAGCACTGGGAAGGAAGGACAATGACTGGCATCCCTTTTAGACCCTGGACTGATTTTCACTGGGACCAGTATCTGATTCCTATGGCTTCTGATTGGCTTTTTCTAAGCTCGGGGCTGAGCAGGGCAGACCAGGCACTAGCAATGATGTCAGGCTACCAGTGGCAGCGGCCTCTCCTGATCCAAAGCAGTCAAGTCTTCTTCCATGTGCCCCCACCCTTAGCCCAGCCAGACTTCCAGACACACGCACAAGGGGGCTTTCACCTACCCCAGCCTTGCCAGAGCATTTAACCTATAATGAAAAAGTTAGTGTGCACATGCCAGGCATGGTGGCTCACATCTCTAATCCCAGCATTTGGGAGGCCAAGATGGAAAGATCACTTGAGGCCAGGAGTTCAAGACTAGCCTGGGCAACCTAGGGAGACCCTGTCTGTACCAAAAAAAGAAAAAAAAATGTGCACAGAACCCAGCAGGTTGGTTGAGTGTGGCTGCACTGTGTCTGTGCAAACTGACTCCAGCTGAGGGGGGTTTCTTTTCCAGTCCATCCTCGAGGGCCTGGCATTTCCAGGTTGCCTTCACGATTTTCAAAGCCACCAACACAGAGTCCTAACTAGATCCAGCAGTTGGAACTTCTCCTGAAACCTCTACCCATCCCTTCGAAATGTGTTCGTTGCAGCTAATAAGCCATCTGAGTTACATATTTGCAATTTCACAAAGGCTTCCTGACATATGGGTGCTTCACCCTAAAGAAGTAAGATGATGGCGGAGCACAGTGGCTCACACCTGTAATCCTAGCACTCTTGGAGGCTGAGGTGGGAGGATCATGGGAGCTCAGGAGTTTGAGACCAGCCTGAGCAAAAGCCAGATTGTGTCTCCACTGAAAACAGAAAAATTAGCTGGGCATTGTGGTGGGTACCTTGTAGTCCCAGTTACTTAGGAGGCTGAGCAGGTTGCTGTGAGCTAGGCGACGCCATGGCTTTCTAGCCTAGGCAACAGAGTAATACCTTGTCTCAAAAAAAAAAAAAGAAAAAGGAAATACGAAGACGCTAAGCTGACTGGGGAGCTGGGGATTGCAGCAGACTAGAAAGAACATGTGCCTTCTCAGGGAGACCCCAAAATCCACATTTAAAATGTGCACAACAAATTCCAAAACGTTCAAGGAACTGTCTGAGCCAATGTCTAGGATGTTAGAGGAGCCAAGCTTTGGCCTGCAGGCCTTCCCCCGGGTAGCAGGCTTTTTGCCCCAAAATGCAGACCCATAACAGCTGTTATAATTTCTAACCTGTCAGCAGCATGCTGGCCTGATGCCTCTGGACAAACCAGAAAAGCCAAGCATCCCAAAACATCTAACTTAGGACACATTGTCATTCTCATATTGTTTGTTTAGAGCAAGATAATAAGCAGTGTGGAGGGGAGAGGTGGATATAGCGTTCTTTACTAGCCTTTGGGCTCTCCTAAATTAACCCTAGCGATCGCATGTACACACACACCCCCTCAGTACGAGTGCATACACATTCCAGCAGCTGCGCACTCAGGGCAGCTTTGCTTCGCCTCATGTTCCTCCTGTGCCTTTGAATCCCTGTGCCCTGGATTTTAGGGACACAGGACTAGAGCACTCTGTGGTGTGCTCCTCCACCCCCTATACACGCACCCCCATTTTTTTGTCCAGCAAGAAGAGGTGATCTATTAAAGGAGCAGATTGTTCTGATACCCCTTTCCCCCCTGCCTGACACCCGAACCTCTCCCGCTCCCTATCTGCTAACAGCATTTGAGACATTCCCCTCCCCTTTTACTTCAGCATTAAAAAGATTTCTCTCAAAGTTCTAATTCTATACACGGAAGAGTAGTTTGCCCTAGACTAACTCTCTGGAAGACAACTAACCCTCTAGAAGATAAACCCTGGACAGAATACAAAAACCGAAAAATTTAAAGGCACTTGAAAGTGACCCAAAGCAGGCAGAAACGGCCCTTAAATCAAGAGTACTACCCTGGGTGAGATAAATTTTATTTTTATTTTTTTGGCCTAAGGAGCACTCCCCAGTCTTTCTGGAATGAAACAGCTAGAATTCGAGCAGAAAGCTGCAGCCATCACCCCAAAGTGTCACAGAACAGAACTGGACTTCCAGAGTGTCTGGAAAATAGGAGGGCTATCCCAGAAATGGGAGCCGTATAAACTCCCTGTCAAATTCCTGGCTGATTCCTGAACTGCACCCACGCAGGGAGGTCTCTGAGAACCCCACTGAGAAGCTGGAGACCAGCCCAGGGATTTCAGTTCTTGCTCATTGTGGTAGAGACAATTTGGAATCTGAGTTAGGCAGAGAGGAAGAGGCTTGGTAAATACCTCCGTATTTTCTTTAAAAGCAGAGAACTGCACCTCAGAACAGGGATTTTCTTTTTTTTTCTTTTCTTTTCTTTTCTTTTTTTGGCTGAGGCTGGGTTTGAACCCGCCACCTCTGGCATATGGAGCCGGCACCCTACTCCTTTGAGCCACAGGCCCCACCCAGAACAGTGATTTTCTTTCTTTCTTTCTTTCTTTCTTTCTTTTTTTTTTTTTTTGAGACAGAGCCTCAAGCTTTCACCCTGGGTAGAGTGCTGTGGCATCACAGCTCACAGCAACCTCCAATTCCTGGGCTCAAGAGAGTCAGAGAGTCTCCTGCCTCTGCCTCCCAAGTAGCTGGGACTACAGGTGCCCACCACAACGCCCGGCCATTTTTTGGTTGCAGCCGTCATTGCTGTTTGGCGGGCCCGGGCTGGATTCGAACCCGCCAGCTCAGGTGTACGTGGCTGGCGCCTTAGCCCG
>CAUYRH010161217.1:0-26118 GCA_963574655.1 Perodicticus potto
CCGCCAAACAACAATGATGCTGCAACCAAAAAATGGCCAGGCGTTGTGGCGGGTGCCTGTAGTCCCAGCTACTTGGGAGGCAGAGGCAAGAGACTCGCTTGAGCCCAGGAATTGGAGGTTGCTGTGAGCTGTGATGTCACGGCACTCTATCCAGTGTGATAGCTTGAGGCTCTGTCTCAAAAAAAAAAAAAAAAAAAAGAAAACAACATTCATCTCCTTGTATTCATCTCCATTAGAGCTTTTGGGTGACCAGGTGCATTGTCAATGAACAGTTAACATGAAAGGAATCTTTTTTTTTCTAAGCAGTAGGCCTCAACAGTGGGCTTAAAATATTGGGTAAAACATGTTATAAAGAGTAAAGCTGGCTTGGTGCCCATAGCTCAGGAATTAGGGCACTGGCCACATATACCAGGGTTGGTGGGTTTGAACCAGCCAGAGCCTGCCAAACAATGACAACAACAACAACAAAAAATAGCCAGGCATTGTGGCCGGTGCCTGTAGTCCCAGCTACTTGGGAGGCTGAGGCAAGAGAATCTCTTAAGCCCAAGAGTTTTAGGTTGCTGTGAGCTATGACACCATGGCACCCTACCGAGGGCAAACATAGTAAGACTCTGTCTCAAAAAAAAGAGAGAGAGAGATGTTGTCATCCAGGCTTTCTTGTTCCATTTATAGAACACTGGCAGGGTAGATTTAGCATAGTTCTAAAGGGCCCTGGGATTTTCAGAATGATAAATGAACACTTGTGGCTACCTAAATCACCAGCTGCAGCATTAGTCCCTAATGAGTCACTTTGTCCTGTGAAGCTTTGAAGCCAGGCATTGACCTCTCTCTTGCTATGAAAGTTCTAGATGGCAACTTCTTCCAGTATACAATGAAAATATGTTGCTTAGTGTAGCCACTTTGATCAGTGATCTTAGCTAGGTTTTCTGCATAAGTTCCTGAAGCATCTATATCAGCATTTGCTGCTTCGCTTTGTATTTTTATGGTATAGAGATGGCTTATTTCCTTTTACTTTCTTAGTGTGTGTTCACTAGAGTAGCACTTTTTTTTTTCTTAAGAAACAGAGTCTCACTTTGTCACCCTTAGTAGAGTGCCCTGACATCACAGCTAATAGCAACCTCCAGCTCTTGGGCTTAGGCGATTCTCTTGCCTCAGCCTCTCGAGTAGCTGGGACTACAGGCGCCTGCCACAACGTCCGGCTATTTTTTGTTGCAGTTTGGCGGGGGCTGGGTTTGAACCAGCCACCCTCGGTATATGGGGCCAGTGCCCTACTCACTGAGCCACAGGCGCTGCCCTGGAATAGCACTTTTTATTTATTTTTATTTTTTTGAGACAGAGTCTCACTATGTTGCCTAGAGTGTTGAGCTCACACCGACCTCAAACTCGCTTAAGCAATTGTCTTGTCTCAGCTTCCCAAGTAGTTGGGACTACAGGCGCCCGATACAGTGCCCAGCTATTTTTTGGTTGTAATTGTTGTTGTTTGGCAGGCCCAGGCTGTATTCGAACCTGCCAGCTCTGGTGTATGTGGCTGGCACCCTAACCACTGAACTATAGATGCCAAACCTGGAGTAGCACTTTTAATTTCTTTCAAGAACTTTCCCTAGATGGGGGCAGTGGCTCATGTCTGTAATTCCAGCACTCTGAGAGGCAAACCTGGGTGGACTGTTTGAGCTCAGGAGTTCAAAACCAGCCTGTGCAAAAGTGAGAACCCTATCTCTACTTAAAAAAAAAAAAATAGAAAAACTACCCAAGCATTGTGGCACAAACCTGTAATCCCAGCTACTGGGGAGGCTGAGGCAGGGATCACTTGAGCCCAAGAGTTTGAGCTATGACCAGAAGGCTCGCTACCCAGAGGGGTATGAGACTCTATCCCTCCCCCCCAAAAACCTTCTCGTTTGTATTCAAAACTTGACTAATTCTTTGGCACAAGAAGCCTAGCTTTCAGCCTATCTCAACTTTCTTTTTTATATGCCTTTTTCATTAAGCTTGATCATTTCTAGCTTTTGATTTAAACTTAATGATTACTTGATGTAAAATAAAACTTGATTTTACTTTGATGTAAACTTTTCTTTCTCTTGAATCTTTAGGGGTCATAGTAGGGTTATTCATTGGCCTAATTTCAATATTGCCGTGTCTCAGGAAATAGGGAGGCCTGAAGAGAGGGAGAGAGATCAGGAAATGTCCAGTCAATAGAACAATGAGAACACACACATTTATAAATTACAGGGCTCAGTTCATAGCACCCCAAAATAATTACAATAGTAACATCAAAGGTCACTGATCACAGACCACCATAACAGTTATAATAATAATGAAAAAGTTTGAAATATTGCAGAAATGCCAAAATGTGACACAGAGACCATGTGAGACCAAATGACCACATGCTGTTGGAAAAACTGACAGACTTGCTCAACTCAGGATTGCCACAAACTTTCAATTTGTAAAAAATCACAATAAAGCGAAGTGTAATAAAATGGGTGTGACTGTACAGCTAATAAGTGGCAAAGCCAGGATTTGAGTACAGGGCTCTCAATATAATTCTAGAGCCCAAGCATCTTAACTACATGACCTATTCTCTGCCATCTATATCTGTGTCTGTTTGCATATACACAGAGTGGGACCCTCTCTCCCTGTGTCTGCCTTACTCCTTCCTTCCTTCATTCAGCATTCACTGAGACTATGTGTGAGGAGCCATGATGCATGGATACCATTTCTTACTGCAGAATGCAGGTATTTACAATCCAGAGTGGTGAGTACTTTAGTAGGGGCAGCACAGCCTACCCTCTGGCTGCAAAATGGAGGGGACGTTGAAGCTATTTTTATATATTAATTCATTCATTCAACAAATGTCTATCAAGGGCCTTCTGGGAGCTAAGTGCTAGGTTGATGAGATAATATTTACTTTCATTTTTACTAATTAACATTGAACTGAAGTGCTAGCTAGTGCAATAAAGCAAGAAAATGAAATAAGAACCACATGGGGTAAAGCAGCTAGTCCACAGCAGATCTGCTAAGAACATTATAAGTATGTTCTTGGGTCCTCAACATAATAACTAGACTTTATTAAAAGCCTACTATCATGGGCTGCGCCTGTGGCTTGAAGGAGTAGGGCGCCGGCCTCATATTCCAGAAGTGGTGGGTTTGAACCTGGCCCTGGCAAAAAACTGCAAAAAAAAAAAAGCCTACTATCTTCCAGACTCTATTCTGGGTATTGGGGATATGGTAATGAATAAAATAGAAAAGTATTCTTACCCTCTTGCAGGATATGATATGCTAGAGTGAGGAGAGAGATAATAAATAAAATAAATAAATCATATAGTATGGCATGAGGTGATAAGTGCTGTGGAAAAACCTCTGGTTAAGGGGGAGGTCAGGAGTCCTGGGGGCTTGTAACTTTAAATGGGGGTGGGGTGGGCCTAGCACCTGTAATCCCAGCAGTCTGGGAGGCTGAGTCAGGTGAACTGCCTGAGCTCACAGGTTCCCTACCTACCTGAGCAAGAGGGAGACACCTACTCTAAAAATAGCCAGGCATGGCTCGGCGCCTGTGGCTCAACGGGCTAAGGCGCCAGCCACATACACCTGAGCTGGCGGGTTCGAATCCAGCCCGGGCCTGCCAAACAACGATGGCTGCAACCCAAAAATGGCCGAGCGTTGTGGCAGGTGCCTGTAGTCCTAGCTACTTGGGAGGCGGAGGCAGGAGACTCGCTTGAGCCCAGGAATTAGAGGTTGCTGTAAGCTGTGATGCCACAGCACTCTACTCAGGGCAACAGCTTGAGGCTCTGTCTCAAAAAAAGAAAAAAATAGCCATTCGTGTGGCGGGCGCCTGTAGTCCCAGCTGCTTGAGAGGCTGAGGCAAGAGAACCCCTTAAGGCCAAGAGTTTGAGGTTGCTGTGAGCTATGACTCCAGAGCACTTACTGAGGGCGACATAGTTAGACTGTCTAAAAAAAAAAAAAAAACAATTGGGGTGGGGCGAGAAGGGGAGAAATACCGAAAGGGTGAGTTGTAAGTAAAGATTTGAAGGAGAGGAGGGACTTGGAGATATTTGCCAGAAGAGAGGTCCAGGTGGAGAACAGCAAGTGCTGTCAAAGTCCTGGAGATTACAGCATGCTTGGCTTGTCCAGAAATCACGAGTAGACCAGTGTGGCTGGAGCTGAGGTCAGGGAGGTGATCTAGCACATCTTGAGGACTGTGTGGGTCATGTGTTGAAGATTTTGACTTTCCTTTTGAATGAAGTGAGAGCCATTGAGGTTTCTAATCTCAAGGTTAGGGCCATTGAGGTTTCTAATTTCAAGGAGGGACATAATCTCCCACAGGCTCGGATGTTAGTAGCATTTATTAAGCACTTAAGTGGGGGCTCGGTGCCTGTGGCTCAACGGGCTAAGGCGCCAGCCATGTACACCTGAGCTGACGGGTTCGAATCCAGCCCGGGCCGTTGTGACGGGCGCCTGTAGTCCCAGCTACCTGGGAGGCGGAGGCAGGAGACTCGCTTGAGTCCAGGAATTGGAGATTGCTGTGAGCTGTGATGCCACAGCCCTCTATCCAGGGTGACAGCTTGAGGCTCTGTCTCAAGAAAAAAAAAAAGCACTTAAGTGGGTGCCAGCCATTGTTATGTTCAACATAGCTTGATCTCATATCATTCTCATGTAGATTTCATAGGGATTATCATCCCATTTCACGGAGGGGCAACGAGCTTAAGTGACGGACCCATGGCCACACAGCAATAATCTTTATCGCCTGGGTGCAAAGGTAAAGTAAGCCAGCCTCTCCCTCCCCCAAGTTTTTAGAAAAGGATCCGCAGCAGCCATATGCACCCATCATCGGGAGCTGAGTCTGTGTCCCTGTCTGTCTGTTTCTATTTTCACACGTCCCTGTCTGTCTCCGCGTGCCTCTCCCTGTGCGTCCCCCATCTGTGTCCAAGCCGCCGTCTCTGCGCCCGGCCCCCGCACATCGGAGCTATTTGGAGTTTAGGCATAAAAGCCCAACAGCTCACAGAAGACGCTTCCTCCGGCCCCCGGCTCTGACCACGCTCCACACTTGGCTGGCTCTGGGAGCTCCCAGTTTTCTCTGCGGGAATCCCCAAGCCGGGGAAGCCCCCGCAGAAAGAAGGGTGGGGGCTGGGGCGACCCAGGCCAGGAGGCTCCCGGCCCCCCCCAGTGGTCAACCAGAGCATTGACGCTGTCAACCGTGCGTCAGCTGTCGCCTTGGCAACGGCCGAGCGACCTCACCAGTCAGCAGCGGGTCAGCCTCCTGCTGACGTCACGCCCCAGGAGAGGCAATAGGAAAGGGGCGGGAGCGGTTTCCAAGCCCCGCCGGCAGGGGGAGCCCTAGAGCGCTAATGACAGACGCCTTCGACTTGATCCTGCAGGACGCCCTGACCTGGCCCACATGGCCCTCGCATCCCCGGGGCGCGCTAAGTTGGCGGGATGAAGAGGAGTCGCAGTGCCCTGCCCCTGGCCGGGAGCGGGGACGAGGTGCGAGGGACTGGGCCTGAGCTGGGACGGGGCTTAGGTCTCAGAGGAGACGGACGCCCTCTGATGACCACGGCTGTTTACTGAGCGTGGCTCTACTATCTCGAGGCTGCAAGGAGTCTCCTTCCTTCGTGTCTCAGTATACTCCCTTGATTCCATTTTTCTCCGGCTGCCCAGATTAAGAGACTCTCAGCCCAGGGGCAGAGGGCTAGTGATTCCCAAATGGGGAGAGGATTGTGGTGAGAAGGTGGAGGTGGGGCGCCATAGGTGAGCTCTTGCGGGTCTTAGATTTGAGAGTTGGGAGGGGTGCATTGACATTAAGGCCAAGAGGGGGTTCTTAGACGGGGAGGGTGGGAAGAGATTCCGCAAAAGGTGATGTATTAGAGAGGTCTCACAAATAAGACAACAATGTAGACACATGAGGGCCCAGAGCCCAGGGCTGGGACGTGTAGAGAGGACACCACAAAAATTATGAGTGAGAAGGAGCACTCTCAGGCCTAAGGGGTTAGAGGTCAGCGGGTGATTCAGATGTGAAGGGAACACGACTTGGGTCCCGTGGGGAGCTTCCCAATCTGGCCACGTCCCCATCACACCTTGTCCCTCCTCAGAGGCTCCAGGAGACCTCTGAGCCTGGCGGTGCCAACATGCAGGGGGCTGACCTCCATCGCCCTCATCACCGCCTCTCATCCTGTCCTGGCCTGGGCTGGGCCCAGCCTGAGCCCTTGGATGCTGGGGTACCTCTACCACCACAGCCTACCACATTGCCACTGCTGATTCCGCCCATCACCGCAGTGGAGGCCCACAGGTAGGCAGGAGGGGGCCCAGAGTGGGAGGTGGGGTGGCAGCACAAGGCCAGATGGGCTAGGACCAGCCACCAGCATTACAGGCTCTGTGACACTAGCTGAAACTTCTGTACCCTGGATGGTCAGGTTGTGATACCGCTCGGTTAAGTCAGTCACCTTTTCAGCCTCTGGAAACCCCTTCTTCTATTTCTAGAAGAGAAATTTCTGGAGAGATAGGGCTGTCTGAATCAGCCCTATCTCTTCAGTCCCCAAGATAGCCCTATATTCCCAGAGCTGAAAAAGGAAACTAGCCAGTCTCCTGTGAACCTGCCTTGGTGTCTCCTGCTGGGAGGATTCAGTGTCTTGAGTGCTTTAGAGGGCACGGTGGAATCCTGGAGGTTTGGAATGGTATTTTTCTTTCTCCTGGGGAGATGTGAGAAATATCTGGGAGCATCAGGTGTCACACTGCACTCTCTTGCAGTTTCTCACCTGGGGTCCTCCGAGGGCACCCAGTCGAACCCCCGACCTTAGCCCAAAGATGAACCACAAAGCCAGACCACTGAGTTACTGAGCTGGTCCTGGCTGCTGGCCAGCCACTGCCCTAGCCTGGTCACTGATCTCTGTGGCCCCAACCCCCTTACCCATCTATTCTATTGGAGGGCTCCAGGTTCTCTGCTTGGTAATGATACAATGGCTCATTTCCAGAAGGGGGTAGGAAGTGACTGTCACTGCCCCCAGGGGATGCCTAAATTATTCTCCTAATTCCACTAGCTTCTACTTGGTTCAGATCCAGCTTGATCCATCCCTAGATGCAATTACAAGCCACGGGCCACTGGCTGGTGCTCTCCTTCTGCAACCCCAGTTGTGGCCTGACACTGACCCTGCCCCAACCGGTTGTCACCCATCGCCCACCTAGATGTCTGACTAACATTACAGACACCACTGCTGTCCAAGAATTTGGACTATTTAGGGACCCCAAATGATCTAGAAAGAACCCTCAGCCCCTGCAAATTCCCAAGAAACTTTTGATTGTGTACTTGAGGGGGTTCCTGAAAGAAGTGGGGGACACAATTCTGGCTTCTGGGATACCCTGCAGCTGCTGATGGGGGTGTGTGTGTCAGTTCCTGCTGTACTTTGGCCCATGCCTGGAGCCCCCTCAGACAGAAGTGTCCCTGTGGGGGTTGGAGACAGGTTTTTTTTTTTTTTTTACAAGAACAGGGCGTCGGGGAGGGCGGTGGCAGACTAAACCACCTGCCCTGAAGAGCTTGTGAGAGGGGGCCCACCAGGGGGCCCACAGGGGTAGGGGCCTGGTCCTCTGGGGATATGTACCAGAACAGTTTCGTGTCTGAGCCCTTATTGGCTTGAAAGGTGAGGCACTTGGGGGCATGCGAGCTCGGTGGGGGCCTCAGAGGGGGGATGGGAGCGCGCTTGAATCCCGCTAGCTCTCTGTTCGCCTGCTCGGCGCGGCGCTGGGGGAGGCGGGAGCGTGAGTCACGTCGACTCCCGATTTAGGTGCCGGAAGGGGGGCTCTGCCGGGGGTGGGGCGGCTGCGGGGAGGAGGCTTGGCTGTTTACACTCCTGAAAAGGTCACCAGGATGCTCCCCGCGGCTACTGGAACCTGCCTCAGTTTACCTCCCGCAGAAATGCTGTAGGAAAGGCAGGGATACACAGAGTGACAGATGGGCAGCCTGTGTACTGGCCATGGGGAGTCCTCCTGGAGTCACAGGGGAACCAAAGGGACCACCCCAGGACCACTCCAGGCCAACCACACATCACACAAACCCCAACATACATAAATGTCCTCAGGTACCATAGTCAGGCTACAGAAGCAGAATCGCGTGCACAACTGGAGCACGCACCGACCTCAAACATATCCGAGCGTTTGGGACCACATTCACAGCCCCCAAACTCCCGGAACATACCCGGTAGGGGCGCACACCCTCCAACAGGCTGCACACGTGCGCGCACATCCTTCACCCACAGACACACAGAGATATATACACAGACAAATCCAGATAAACAGGCAGACAGCAGCAGCCAACCACGTGCATACACACATTTCCAGCCGCTACTGAAAACAGACAACCCTCGGAAGAGGCCACGTGCACACACATCCCACCTCGGGCACGCACCATCACCATCCTGCGACCCACAGACGAGAGATCCCACACACACCACCGCTGCCGGCTGCAGACACCGCGCTGGTCGCACCGGGACCACTCCCCGAAATCTTCCCCCACCGGCCAGGGGTAGCGGCGAGGACACTGCAGGACACGGCTCCGCCCTCGCCATGATGGACCAACTGACTGACACTCCAGCAACCAGTCGGGTGTCTTCTTCCCGATCGGATTAATCGTTTAACTCCTTTGTGCCTGTGCACGCAGCGGTTAGGCAGGGTGCTCTGGAGAGAGCCGAGTTCCGGCGCCCCCACCCCGCCCGGAGCCGGCTCTGCGTGGGCGCTGAGGGCCCCCCTCCTTAGGTGGCTGCCCCCCACTGGCCCGGACGGAGGAGGAACGGGGCGGTGCTGACAGTAGCGGCGGGCGTGGGGCGGGGAGGGGCGGGACGGGGCGGGGGAGCCGGGGCGGTCGCCGAGCAGGGCGCCGAGGACCGAGGACGCAGTCGGGCACCTAGCAGAGCGCCGGGCGCCGACAGGAAGCCGCGGCGCCCGGCCCGGGGGCGATTGGCCCACAGCGCCCCCGGGGCGCCATGGCCCTACCGCGGCCGGGCGCACCCGCGGGGCCCTGGGCTTGTCGGCTCGTGCGCAGCTGAGCGGGGTGCAGCTTGGAAAGGCCGGGGCTCCCCAGGGCGCAAGTGGGGGCCGGCGCCATGGAGCCACCGGCCGCCCCCTCGGAAAGGAGCCTGTCTCTGTCTTTGCCTGGACCACGGGAAGGTCAGGCCACCCTGAAGCCACCCCCCCAGCACCTGTGGCGGCAGCCTCGTACCCCCATTCGAATCCAGCAGCGCGGCTACTCCGACAGCGCGGAGCGCGCGGAGCCAGAGCGGTCGCCGCACCGGCCCATAGAGCGCGCCGACGCCGTGGACACCAATGACCGGCCTGGCCTGCGCACGACCCGCATGTCCTGGCCCTCGTCCTTCCACGGCACTGGCACCAGCAGTGGCAGCGCGGGCGGAGGCAGCTGCAGGCGGTAAGACTAAGACGCCGGGCGACAGATGCGCTAAGAGCGGTTGGGCGCGCAGAGAGGATGCAACTGTACCCGCCGACCGCAGGGAGGCGCTATGATATGGTTGGGGGTCAACGTGGGGGCGGAGCGGGGGAGTTCTGCTGCAGGGGTGTCGGGGACCTGGCCCCTGGTTGTTCACTGCACAATTAGGCTTCCTGTTGAAGCGATCTTAGGGTCCTTTAATGGGGCGCCAGGCTGCGGGTGGTATTAGTGGGATCTGAGGAAGGGAACCCGTTGCTTTAGGAATCTATTTTTTTAGTCCACGACAGCAGCACAGCAGCTAGATTCACTGCATTTGGGATATCTTTTGGGCACTCTGAAGGGGCCGTCTGCTAGGACTATAGTCTACTCCAGCCTGGGGGGCTCTTACCGTCTTCCTAGGGTGTGGTTGATTCTATGGGGGCGTTCACGGACTTGAGTACCAGCTGGTGTCTAAAATCCAGAGGGGCCTCTTTGGGAAGCACTGTGTTGGGAGCTTGTGCGTTGAGGTGGAGCCCCCTTCTTAGAGCAGGAGTATTAAGGTCCAGTAGATGCCCAGAGGCAGGGAACAATGCAGAGTGGGTGTCTGGTCTCAGCGTAAAGTGAAGGGAACAATCCCTGACTCTACTGAGGTAACAATGTAAGGAGGGTACTGGGCTTGTCCTGATGCTATTCTTCAACTGACCAGAGTTTGCTCCAGTTGTTGGGATATGACCAACTGTGCTGTCTGGGCTATGTGCTTGCCTGGACTTTTTGGCATCCTTTGACTAGGACACAGTGACTGTGTTCCAGGGACAGTGTGACGGTGTAATTGTGACAGTGTGGCTGTGTGCTTACAAGATAGCGTTGTGACTATGACTGTGCCCCAGGGCCACAGTGATTTTGTAGGATGACCGTGTTTGTTCCTGGGACAGTGGTTGTGACAGGACTGTGTGTGTCCCAGGGATGCTGTGATGTCACAGGATGACTATGCGTCCTCATGGGACTCAACAATCATGACATAGTGAGTGTGTCTGTTCCCAGGACGGTGATCATGAGATGGTGTCTGTGCTCCAGTGACCAAGGGGTTGTGATAGTGTGTGTTTTGGGGTTGGAGTGATTGTGGCACTATGATGTGTACATTCCAGGAACAATGCGATTGTGTCAGTGAAACTCCATGCTCCCTGGGACACTGTGATTGACTGAGACACTGTGACCATGCTTGTATCTGCCTCAGGTGGTCACATTCGTGAGTTGGTGTTCTGACATGTGGACTGTGTTCCCATCTGCCCAGTGTCCCCTAACCACTTGGTGTTCTTAGTTATCATATCTGCTCTGCTGGTGCTCAAGATCTGACAGAGTGTGCTCCAGTATGTGTGTGACTGGCACCCATGGGTGCCTCACTGCTTGGGATATTACCAAAGATGGTCAGATTGGGGCCTGTCTTGAAGTTTCCAAGTGAGTCCCCTCTAGGCTGTAACTCTACTCTTCTTAGGTCTTCCTGGGGATCTCCAGTAGCCATCACAGCCCCCACAGGGCGCCAGACACCCCCAGCCCCAGCTTCCTTCCCCACATGAGGGAGCTAGTGTCATGGGCCCTGTTACTGCCCACTCTAGCAGCCTCACTTCCCAAAGGAAAACAAAGCTGGAATCAACAGGAAATGCCAAGACTGGGGCAGCAGGACAAACTGGCTCAGGTCACTGTCCTGAGAGACCAAAGAGGGGATGAGTGAAAGTAGCATCTGGGCTACATTCCCTTTAAGGCCCCAGGGACCCCTGACTCTGGGGTGCTGCCTCTCAGGGGACAATGGCTGAGTGGTAATAATCATTATTTTAGCAGAATCCATTTAGCAATATCTCACCCTTAGGCTTCATGCTGGGGACTTTTCCATAAATCCTTTGTGAAGTATGCCTGTTGGGCAGATGGGGAGATTGAAGTCCAGAGTCAAAATTCCTTCTTCTTCTCTTTTATTCTCTTTGTCTTTTATTTTCTTTTTCTTTCTTTCTTTTTTTTTAGAGAAATTGTCTCACTTTGTCGCCCTTGATAGAGTGCAGTGGCATCACAGCTCACAGCAACCTCCAGCTCTTGGGCTTAGGTGATTCTCTTGCCTCAGCCTCTGGAGTAGCTGGGTCTACAGGTGCCCACCACAATGACCGGCTAATCTATTTTTTTGTTGCAGCTTAGCCGGGGCTGGGTTTGAACCTGCCACCCTTGGTATATGGGGCCGGTGCCCTCCTCACTGAGCCACAGGCGCCGCCTTTTTTTTTTTTTTTTGGAGACAAAGTCTCATTCAGTTGCCCTGGGATTGAGTGATGTGATGTCATAGCTCACAGCCACCTCAAAGTCTTGAGCTGAAGTGATTTTCTTACCTCAGCCTCTGGAGCAGCTGAGACTACAGGCGCCCGCCACAGTGCCCTGCTACTTTTGCTCAGGCTGGTCTTGAACTCCTGAGCTCAAGCAATCTGCCTGCCTTGGCATCCCAAAGTGCTAGGATTACAGACATGAACAATTTTGACCAGTTTTTCTTTCTTTCTTTCTTTGAAACAGGGTCTCACTCTGTCATCTGGCTAGAGTGCACTGGTGTCATCATAACTAACAGCAAGCTCAAGCTCAAACTCCTGCACTCAATTGATCTTTCGGCCTCAACCTCCTGAGTAGCGGAGACTACGGGCACATGCCACCTCCCCACACCTACCCCGCTAATTTTTCTATTTTTAGCAGAGACCTAGTCTCCCTCTTGCTCAGGCTGGTCTCAAACTCCTGGACTCAAGCAATCCTCCTGAGTCTGCCTGTCCAAGTGCTAGGATACAAGTATAAGCCACTACATCTGGCCCTGAGTGTCTTTGTGTGAGCCTTGATTCTTTCATCTGTAAAGTGGAACCTTGTGAAGGTCAGTTTGAGAGTTCTGTGAGCTTAGGGATGTGTGGAAAGGACTTAACTTGGTAGATCTTGGTTCAGGGACCTGGATTCAGGTGGGAGGTAGGACCTGGGTAGACCCTACTTCTTCAGAGTGGGAAAAAAATACGGGATTCTCAACCACATCCCCACATGGTCTCAGGTTTGTGTTTCACTGTGGGGCTTGTGTAATCTCCAGTGTCTGTGCTGATGTCCAAAGCTGGGACCGAATGGGTAGGCTATAGGCTGGTATTGGAGACAGAGTCCTCTTCCCACTCCCTGGGCAAAGAGCACAAGACTTCTAATGGGGATATCTTTCCTTACAATGGGCATTTCTCCAGAAAAGAGGTTCTACATGTGTACACACAGGGGGTTCCACTGCTGCCCAGGTTGAATTCATTCATCCAACTATGAGAAGGGATGTCTAGCGAGCTCCCTTAATTTGAGTCAAAGGAATCCCCAAAGTACTGCTTCCCACCCACAGATGACATCTAAACTTCTCCTTGGAGGCCAGGCATGATGGCTCATGCCTGTAATCCTAGCACTCTGAGAGGCCCATACAGCTTGAGCCCAGAAGTTTGAGACTAGCCCGAGCAAGAGTGAGACCCCCATCTCTGCTAAAAAGAGAAAAAACTAGCCAGGCATAGCAGCGCGTGCCTGAAATCCCAGGTATTCGGGAGGCTGAGGCAAGTGGATTGCTCAAGCCCAAAAGTTTTTTTTTTTTCAAGCCCAAAAGTTTAAGGTTACTGTAAACTGTGATGCCATGACCCTCTACACCCAGGGTGACAGAGTGAGACTCTGTCTCCAAAAAATAAATAAATAATGGCTGGGCGCGATGGCTTACGCCTGTAATCCTAGCACTCTGGGAGGCCAAGGTGGGTGGATAGCTTGAGCTCAAGGGTTGGAGACCTGCCTGAGCAAAAAGCAAGACTCTCATCTCTAAAAATAGCTGGATGTAGTGGCAGGCGCCTAAGTTCCAGCTACTTGGGAGGCTGAGGCAAGAGGATTGCTTCAGCCCAAGAGAGTTTAAGGTTGCTGTGAGCTATGAGGCTATGGCAGTCTAACCAGGATGACAGAGTGAGACAGACTCTGTCTAAAAAAAAAAAAAAAGAAGACGGGAGGGAGGGAAAGCCCGGTGGCTCACACTGTAATGCCAGCACTCTGGGAGGCTGAGGCAGGCGGATTGTTTGAGCTTAGGAGTTCAAGACCAGCCTGAGCAAGAGCGAGACCCTGTCTCTAAAAAATAGCCAGTGTTGTGTTGGGCGCCTGTAGTCCCAGCTATTCGGGAGCCTGAGGCAAGAGAATCGCTTCAGCCCAAGAGTTTGAGGTCGCTGTGAGCTGTGACGCCATGGCACTTTACCAAGGGCAACAAAGTGAGACTCTGTCTCCAAAAAAAGAAAGAAAAGAAGAGAGAGGCAGGTGGAGAGGGAGGAAGGGAGGACTCCGGTTTGGGGTGGAGGGACCTGAATTGGGGGCGGGGATAACGTACCATCCTGCCCGCACCTGGGGCTCCCAAACTCTCTTCGGTTGAGAATGGTGCTGTGGTGGCCCAAGGAAGGAGTGAAGGCAGCCAGGCTGAGGTCTCTGGTCACTGGTCTTTGTCTCCATTTGAGTCTCTGACTCCCCTAATTCCCTGAGCTCCCAAGTCCTTGGGAGACTCCCAAGGAGTGGGAGCGGATCCCGCGTGCCTCCTGCTGGACGTCGAGAAGGGCACAGCCTGAGTTTGCGCTCTGAGGGCGGACCTGCCTCCAGGACTACTCTAGCAAAGCTAAGTCGCTGACTCTGCCGCTGTCGCGGTGCCTGGTATTATTATAATTTCATCATTATTGAGTGTCCTGGAGAGCGGGCGCCAGGCCGGCCAACCACAGGATTCAAGTGGGGTCCTCGCTCTAGTGGGGTTGGAACCTGGCCGCTGCCCCAGTGTTCCATCCCCCACCCTTGAGCGCTGCACAGTCTGCAGAAGCCTCCCGCCTGGTGGAGCGAGATGAACTTGGTCCAGAAGTTGCAGCAGCTGAGTTCCCCACCCGGCTCCGCGTGCTGGCTTTCCTTGCCATGCCAGGGCCTCCCAACGCCCTTGCCTTTAAAGTCCCAGAATCCTTGGCTCTGTATTCTTCCCAGGACACAGAGACAAAGAGACTTGCCCAAGGTCGCACAGCGAGGAAGGGAAAAATTGGGGTTAAAAAACAAGTCTGTTACACTTCAGACCAGCGGGTAAGATTTACATTGCTAGCCCTGTCTGCTGACTTGGGGCCAGCAATTGTGTTTCCCTATACCTCAGTTTCCTCAAATATCAAATTGGACCCAAAAATAAGAACTGCCCACCCCCAGGGCTGTGGTAAGGCTAAATTGGCTGATATAGGTGCTGGGCTGTCAGGAACTGGGGTTTGGAGAAAACACTTCCTCAAACGACATCAGCAGGGAGAAAGGAGACATCCTGCAGGTGACAAACCCCTTTGCATGGAAGAGTGCCTGTCCCATCTTTCACTGGAAACAGATTGGCTGCAAACTTCTGTGAGTTTCAAGAAACTGGAGTTTGGAGGAGCTACAGATTGGCAGAGCAAGCACAGAGTTTTGGCAGGCATCTGAGCCCACACTTTTTACTTCTGTGTGTGAAAGAGGTCAAATTCAGCTTTGTTCTTTGCTTGCTGTGTGACCTTCAGCTGTCAGAGGCTCCATTTCCATCTGTAGCAGAGCTGTCATTCCATAAACATTGACCATCTTTGGGGTTGTGGATTAAAGCCACATATCCAGTCCCTGCTGTCCGGGCGTTCTCAACTAGGTAGTGAAGCAGAAATAGCAAGTAAAGCTATATAATAATTCCAGGTGGTGACAAATGGGATATGAAGAAAAGAGTATTCCTGAGGCCTGGGAAGGCCTCTTGAGGAGGTACTATTTGAACAGAGACCTAAATAAAGTGAGAGAGGATGATATGAGGGTGTCCAATGGAAGAGGGCACCAATCAGAGGGAACAGCCAGTGCAAATGTCCTGTGGTAGGAGCGTGTCTGCACCTTGGAGGCAAGTATGTCTGTGGCAGGGTGAGCAAGTAGTAAGTGGAAGGAAATGAGTCAGGGAGGTGATGGGGCTGCTTATGTAGGGCTTCATAGGTCATGGGTCGGCTTTAGGCTTCAGTTTACATCTGGCTTCCTAGGGAGGGACAGAGGTCACTGGGCTGAAAAGAAATTGACCATGGCTGGGTGCAATGGCTCATGCCTATAATCTGGGAGGCTGAGGCGGGCGGATCACTTGAGCTCATGAGTTCAAGACCAGCTCTGAGCAAGAGCGAGTCCCTATTTCTAAAAATAGTCTGGCATTGTGGTGGGCACCTACAGTCCCAGCTATTTGAGAGGTTGAGGCAAGAGGATCACTTGAGCCCAAGAGTTTGAGGTTGCTGTGAGCAATAACACCATGGCATTCGACCCCAGGGCAACCAAGTGACTCTGACTCAAAAAGAAAAGAAAGAAAGAAGGAAGGAAGGAGATGCATGCCAACTGCTCTGATGGAAAAGAAAAGAAAATATAGAAAGAAAGAAAGGCATTGCCCGTGGCTCAGTGGGTGGGGCGCCAATCCCATATACCAAGGGTGGCGGGTTCAAACCTGGCCCCGGCCAAACTACAACAAAAAAATAGCCGGGCGTTGTGGCGGGCACCTGTAGCCCCAGCTACCCAGGAGGCTGAGGCAAGAGAATCACCTAAGCCCAGGAGTTGGAGGTTGCTGTGAGCTGTGTGACACCACGGCACTCTACTGAGGGCGATAAAATGAGACTCTGTCTCTACAAAAAAAGGAAAAAGAAAAGAAAGAAGGAAGGAAGGAAGATCGATTGATCCATGAAGAGCTTGTATAGCCTACTGGCTAAAATTTCTGTTTCTGGAGCTGGACACCTGAGTTTATAATCCAGCTCTGTTCTTTCTGTGCTGGGTGACCCTGGCTAAGTCACTTCCCCTCATTGGGTGACAGCTTCCCCATCTGTAAAATGGGCCTACTTTCAAGGGTTGATTTGACCGATCAACAAAACAGTGTAGAGAAGCTAAGGGCAAGTGAAGCTGGCCTGTGAACAAATATGCCTTTCCTTTCTGATTGTGTCCTAGCTGTGGGGTTATAGTGTTCAGGGAATGGGTCTTAGTGGGTCTGGAGTACCCTGTGGGAATATGCTTGCCTCCCAGGGGACATGTGGCAATGGCTGGAGATATTTTAGTTGTCACAGGTGAAGGGTTGCTGCTGGCATCTTGTGGATAGAGACCAGGGCTACTGCTACTGTGGGTTAAACAGCACACAGGACAACCCCTAGGACAAAAGATTGTCCCAATCTTTAAATGTCCATAGTGCCATACCGAGAAACCCTACATTCTCAGAGATGTGATTTCACCTCCAGGAGGGCAAAAATTGGGTTTCCCTGAGGGGGGAAAGGGTGGAAAAAACATCTGACTTTTAAGTATAAATAGCAGATATACACACAGTCCATAAACAGGCATTAACATTTTATGGGAGAGGAGATTAAGGGGGATATGTCTCCAAAGGCTATTCCATAGGAGGGCAATAATGAAATAAAAGGTGACAAGCATTGGTTTACAGCCTGGTTCCCCCACTCACTGACTGTGTGACCCAGAGCATGTTGTTTCTCTCTAAGACTCAGTTTTCCCATCTGTAAAAATGGAGACAATAGTCCCACTTGAGGGTGTTTTGTGAGGATTAAATAAGATAATAGCTAGAGGTTGTGAGTGCACAGACAGCATTGTAAAGGGTTAGCTGCTGTCCTCATCATCATTGTCTCCACCTGTATCCTCTGGCCATTATAGTGACTTGCATATTATAAGCCCTCAGAGGATGTTTTGTCAAATAATAATAATAACAGTAGCTAATATTTAGTGGATGCTTACTATGTGCAGCCATGGGGTGTGCAGTAGTATTATACCCAGTTTACAGCTGGGGAAAATGAGGCGCCTCAGTGAAATGAAGTGACTAGCCCAAGATCATATGGCCAGACTCAAGTCTGTCCCGCCTGACCCTGGGCTCCATGGCGTGTTAGTCAATAGCTTCAGATACAAAGGTATTTCACAGAAATGAGAACCTAAAATAGACATTCATCCTCCTTTTCTTTCTTTCTTTCTTTCTTTTTTTTTTTTTTTTTTTTTGTAGAGATAGAGTCTTACTTTATCGCCCTCGGTAGAGTGCCGTGGCGTCACACAGCTCACAGCAACCTCCAGTTCCTGGGTTTAGGCGATTCTCCTCAGCCTCCTGAGTAGCTGGACTACAGGTGCCCACCACAACACTCGGCTACTTTTTTGTTGCAGTTCAGCGGTGCTGGGTTGGAGGTGGTGCCAAGAATCCAATCTTCCTGCTCCTCAGGAGGCTAAGGCAAGAGAATTGCCTAAGCCCAAGAGCTGGAGGTTGCTGTGAGCTGTGACGCCACCCTCGGTATATGGGGCCGGTGCCCTAGTAACTGAGCCACAGGCGCCGCCCCCCCCTTTTTTTTGAGACAGAGTCTCAAGCTGTCACCCTGGGTAGAGTGCATCACAGCTCACAGCAACCTCAGTGTTCTCCTGCCTCAGCCTCCCAAGTAGCTGGGACTACAGGTGCCTGCCACAACGCCCGGCTATATATATTTTTTGTTTGTTTTGCAGTTCAGCAAGGCTGGGTTTGAACCCGCCACCTTCGGTATATGGGGGCGCCCTACTGACTGAGCTACAGGCGTCCCCCCTCTTATTTAAAACAAGCATCTCCCCCTTCCCTAACTCCAAACAGCTGCAACAGGGGGCGATGCCTGTGGCTCAGCGAGTAGGGCGCCCCCATATACCGAAGGTGGCGGGTTCAAACCCAGCCTTGCTGAACTGCAAAACAAACAAAAAATATATATAGCCGGGCGTTGTGGCAGGCACCTGTAGTCCCAGCTACTCGGGAGGCTGAGGCAAGAGAATCGCCTAAGCCCAAGAGTTTGAGGTTGCTGTGAGCTGTGATGCCACAGCACTCTACCCAGGGTGACAAAGTGAGACTCTGTCTCTCCAAAAAAAATGGGCTGCAGACAGGTTGGCATAGCCTCTGGAATTATAACCACTTGCCTGGTTTTGTTTAGGGTCTTTTCTTCTCTGAGTCTATTTTCTCATCTGGGAAAGGAGATAATATATGCCCCAGAGGCTCCCAGTGGTTGGGCATACAGAGCCACTGCTAGGGCCCCAGAAAGTTCCCAACTGTATGTACTACTGTGCAACCTTCGGGAAGGTGGGATTCTTTTTTTTTTTAGAGACAGAGTCTTGCTCTGTTGCCCTCGGTAGAGTGCTGTGGCGTCACAGCTCACAGCAACCTTCAGCTCTTGGGCTTAGGTGATTCTCTTGCCTCAGCCTCCCGAGTAGCAGGAAGATTGGATTCTTGGCACCACCTCCTGAGCTGTAGCTATAGCACCCCAATTCTAAAAGGTGCCTCTGGGGTTCTAAGGAATGGCAGAATTTGGGGAGATGACCTTGGGGATGTCCAGGGGTAGTTGGCATACTCATGGTTCCTACGGGTGTCTTAAGAGTTATAAGGCCTATCTCAGGAATTGTGGTCAGCACCCTGGGTTGTCCTCATATTAATGATATGGGTGTATCATTAATTCTGGCCTAGGGTGAGGGATTGTCTCAGGAGCTGTGGAGGAATCTAGTTGTGCCTCTGGGATTTATGAGGCATCCCAGGATTTTGGTGGCATATGCATGGTTATAGGGGCATCTCCTCTGTCTATAGTCACTCTGAGGTTGTGTTTTTTGTTTTTTTTTTGAGACAGAATCTCAAGCTATCGCCCAGGGTAGAGTGCTGTGGTGTCAAAGTTTAAAGCAAACACCAACTCCTGGTCTCAAGTGATCTTGCCTCAGTTTTTCTATTTTTAGTACGGATCTCTCTCTCTTTTTTTTTTTTTTTTTTTTTTGAGACAGAGTCTCAAGCTGTCACCCTGGATAGGGTGCCATGGCATCGCACCTCACAGCAACCTCCAACTCCTGGGCTCAAGCGAGTCTCCTGCCTCCGCCTCCCAAGTAGCTGGGACTACAGGCGCCTGTCACAACACATGGCTATTTTTTTTTGGTTGCAGCCATCATTGTTATTGGTAGGCTGGATTCGAACCCGCCATCTCAGGTGTGTGTAGCTGGCGTGTTATCCACTTGAGCCACAGGCGTTGAGCCAGGTAAAGTCCTCTTATAATTGTGTCCCACCCTGAAGAGGTGTGCCATACACTGTGACTCCCATCCCCCTCTGTGACTCTCATCTTCCTCACCCCTCCCCTCTCCTCTCTCCCTCATCCCCCCCCGCCTTGTATTAGCTCTTCTGCTGCCTTCATATTAGCATTGAGTACATTGGATTCTTGCTTCTCCATTCTCGTGATGCTTTTCTAAGAAGAATGTATTCCACTTCCATCCAGGTTAATACAAAAGATGTAAAGTCTCCATCTTTTAAATGGCTCAATAGTATTCCGTGGTATGCATATACCACAGCTTGTTAATCCATTCCTGGGCTGGTGGGCATTTAGGCTATTTCCAGTTTGGCGATTGCAAATTGAGCTCTTCATGATATTTGAACCAGGGCTCTGCATTCCCATTTGTGCTGGGCCCTGCAAATCACGTAGCAGGTCCTGACAAGCAGTCTGTCTCACTCTGTTGTCCTTGTTATTTGGCTATTTGTGGGTTAAGTGGCTCTGGGGACAGTCTTATGCCCATGGTCTGATGTCTCAGAGACAAACCGTCAGCCAGGGGACAAAACAAAACTGGCACAAAACTGGAGGTCGGACCCCTGAGGCTTGAGTTTCAATGTTGCCAGCAGCTATAGGAGCTACAAGATCTTCATTCCTTAGAGGGTGCGGACACCCAGCTTGGTATCTGGGATGAGTCACTTAGACTGTCCTTCCTGTTTCAGATCCTAATCACTAAACATTCGCATTTTACTTAAGCGGATGGCTTTCTTTAAATGCATTGTGAGACTTGTCAGCACCAGGAGAGGTGACAGGCATTCCATCGGGACCTGGGGGAGAGTGGAACAAGAACTGTTTCTCTTCTTTGCACATAAGAAGATCCCATTTCTCCATCTTTTCTTTCTTTTCAGTCAGATTGGGACAATTTGAGTTCTACCAGTAAAATACAGACGGCAGTGAAGCATGCCACTTCCAGGCCTGGTCATTATCCCTTGAGTGACCATCTATGTTCCTTCTTCTCCCTCCCTTGGGACTGTGGAGATCACACACTAGAGATGAGAAGAGATAACAGACTCAGATCCCTGAGTCACCAGTTGGGAACCGCATTAAAAACCCTAGGTGTGTCCAAGAACAGAAACTATGAAACTACTAAAAGAAAACATAGGGGAAACGCTCCAGGACATTGCACCGGGCAAACATTTTTTGTGTACGACCTGAAAAGCACAGTCACCAGAGCAAAAGCAGACAAATGGGATTTCATGGAGCTAAACAGCTTTGGAAAAGCTAGGAAAAGCTTATTGTTTCCAGTAAAGGAAACAATCAACAAAGTGAAGAGGTAACCTGTAGAACGGAAGGAAATATTTACAAACTACCCACCTGACAGGGATTAATACCCAGAATATACAAGTTCAAACAACTAGTTAGCAATAAAATAAATAATCTGATTAAAAATAGGCAAAAGATTCAAATAGATATTTCTCAAAAGAAGACTTACAGATGGCCAACAGGTATATGAAGAAAATGCCCAACGTCACTAGTCATCAGAGAAATGCAAATCAAAGCAACAATGAGGGGCGGCACCTGTGGCTCAGTGAGTAGGGCGCCGGCCCCATATACTGAGGGTGACAAGTTCAAACCCAACCCCAGCCAAACTTCAACAGAAAATAGCCGGGCATTGTGGCGGGCGCCTGTAGTCCCAGTTACTTGGTAGGCTGAGGCAAGAGAATCTCCTATGCCCAAGAGCTGGAGGTTGCTGCGAGCTGTGACGCCATGGCACTCTACCAAGGGTGATAAAGTGAGACTCTGTCTCTAAAAAAAAAAATTAAAACAACAACGACAACGATGACGACGAGGGCTCAGCGCCCATATCACAGTGGTTATGGTGCCAGCCACATGCACTGAAGGTAGCGGGTTCAAACCCCGCCCAGGCCTGCTAAACAACAATGACAACTGCAACAACAACAACAAAAAATAGCCCAGCATTGTGGCGGGCGCCTGTAGTCCCAGCTAAGAGGAGGCTTAGGAGGCTGAGGTAAGAGAATCACTTGAGCCCAAGAGTTTGAGGCTGCCGTGAGCAGTAACGCCATGGCACTCTACCGAGGGCAACATAGTGAGACTCTGTCTCAAACAAGCAACAATGAGATTTCATTTTATTCCAGTTAAAATAGCTTTTTATCAAAAAAACAGGCAGTAACAGATGCCAGGGAGATGTAGAGAAACGGGAACCCTCAAACACTGTTGGTAGGAATGTAAATTACCGCAGTCACTATGGAAAACAGTATGGAGGTTTCTCAAACAACTAAAATAGAACAACCATATGATCCAGCAATTCCTCTAGAATTCCGAAAGAAAGGAATCAATATATCAAAGACATCTGCACTCCCATGTTTATTGCCGCACAATTCACAGTAACCGCAATGTGGACGCAACGTAAGTTGAATGGATTTTCCATTTTAGTAGAAAGTGTAGTATAAACACACAATGGAATTTTTTCTTTTTGAGAGAGAGAGAAAGAGTCTTACTCTGCTGCCCCAGACTGGAGTGTCTTGTCAGCCTAGCTCATAGCAATCTTAAACTCCTGGGTTCAAGAGATCCTCGTGCCTCAGCCTCCTGAGTAGCTGGGACTATAGGCGCCCATTGTAACACACACCTAATTTTTCTATTTTTAGTAGAGACTGGATCTTGATCTTCCTTGCTCATGATGGTCTCGAACTCCTGAGCTCCAGGGATCCTCCCAACTTGGCCACCCAGAGTGCTAGAATCACAGGTGCAAGCCCCCACACCCAGCCCACAATGGAACGTTACTCAGATACGCACACACACAGAATGAAATCCTTTGCAGCAACACGGGTGGAGCTAGGGGTCATTACGAAATAAGCCAAGCAGGAAGACAAATACCACATGTTCTCACTCGTGTGTGGGGGCTAAAAAATTGGATGTCATGGAAATGGAGAATAGATTGCGTTTACCAGAGGCCTAGAGGGTAGTGGGGAGGGGAGGATGAAGAGAACTTGATTAATGGACACAAGTAGACGGTTGGATAGAAGAAACAAGACCTAGTGTTAGGTACACCAGTAGGCTGAATACAGATTACAACAATGTATTGTACATTTCTTTTTTTTTTTTGAGACAGAGCCTCAAGCTGTCACCTTGGATAGAGTGCTGTGGCATTACAGCTCACAGCAACCTCCAATTCCTGTGCTCAAGCGAGTCTCCACCTCCCAAGTAGCTGGGACCCTAGGCGCCCGCCACAACGCCCGGCCATTTTTTTGGTTGCGGCCGTCATTGTTGTTTTGCGGGCCGGCTGGATTCGAACCCACCACCTCAGGTGTACGTGGCTGGCGCCTTAGCCCGTTGAGCCACAGGCGCCGCGCCTGTATTGTACATTTCTAAACAGCTAGAAGAAAATAATTTGGAAGCATCCGGCACAAAGGAAAGACAAGTGGTGATAGGTATCCCAAGTATACGCATTTGATCTTTATAATTATATGAATATATTTAATTATTACATGCACCTCAAAGCTATGTGCATCTATTCTACATCAGTAAAATTTAAACCCCCTATGTGTGAAGCTAATGTACACACTGAAGTTGCCGTCTGTTCTCCTACCAATACTCTCTGACCCTCTTCCTACCTTCTCTTCTACGGCATGTGTGTGTGGTTTTTCAAGGAGTTAACGTTTTTACCACATGAAGAGCTCATAATAATCAAGACAAAATATTAATTCTCTTTAAGAAAAATGAATAAAGGACTTACAAAGTTTATGAGATGGCTCATGCCTGTAATCCCAGCACTCTGCGAGGCCGAGGCAGTACATCCCTTGAGCTCAGGAGTTGGAGACCAGGCTGAGCAAGAGGGAGATGCTATCTCTAAAAATACCCGGGCATTACGGCAGGTGCCTGTAGTCCCAACTACTTGGGAGGTTGAGGCAAGAGGATCACTTGAGCCCAGGAGTTTGAAATTCCCGTGAGCTATGACACCACAGCATTCTACTGAGAGTCACAAAGTGAGACTCTGTCTCAAAAAAAAGGTGATTTAAATATCCCCAAACCTCTTATGTTTTATAGTTCCAAATAAATAGAAACACAGAAACCAAAAATAAGCAAGTAAAAAAATGCAACTTCATTATTTATGAACTGCTACTCCCAAATACTTTTTATAATTTTGCAAGCTGACTACATTTTCAAAATAATTATATGCAGTATTGGTGAGGACACAGTGAAATGGTTCTTATAACACTGCTGATGAAAGCATATGTGGGTATAGCCTTTCTGGAAGACAATTTAGCAGTATTTTCCAAGAGCCTTAAACCTGTTCCTGCCTTTAACCTATTAATAACACCTCTACGAGTTTCTCCTAAAAAAATAACCAGAGATGCATTCAAAAACCTATGCATACAACAAAATAATGTTTTTCACGATTTTTTTTATACATGAAAATATCTTTACACATTTTTTTTTTTTTTTTTTTGGTATAGACAGTCTCACTTTATCACCCTTGGTAGAGCGCCGTGGCGTCACACAGCTCACAGCAACCTCCAACTCCTGGGCTTAGGCGATTCTCTGGCCTCAGCCTCCCGAGTAGCTGGGACTACAGGCGCCCACCACAATGCCCGGCTATTTTTCTGTTTTGCATTTCGGCCGAGGCCGGGTTTGAACCTGACACCTTCAGCATGTGGGGCCAGCGCCCTACTTGATGAACCACAGGCACTGCCCTCTTTACACATTTTTTGCTGAAATAAAAGAAAACATAGTTTCCCAGTAGGCATCTGTTACTTTTATAATTAACAGCTCATTAAAAGTCTTAAGAATCTTTTCTTTTTTTCTACTACTGTGATGTCTATCTTCTTGTCCATTCCAGGAGAGCAGCTGCTCAGAGCAGCAAGGACGGGCCCAGGAAGGACAGGCCACAGAGCCGCACCTGTGCCAGCTCTCATGGGCGAGGAGGCGGAGTTGCCCAGGACACCCACTTTCACAGTGAGCACATCTTTCATCAACAATTCAGTACCTGATCCACAAAGGTGGCCTGAAGGAGGTTATACTGAACCCAACTTCTTCCAGAGTCCATGACGATCAATCCATGCCATTGCTAATGCTATTTACAAGCTGTGGGATTGAAATAGAAAGAAAAATCAATTAAAATCAGCCCTTTGTGGAGACTATAGCATCTTGCTTCCTGAGAATCTAGAACAAATAAGTGACTGATTCTACTCCTATAAAATGAGTTTGCCATTTTCACTGGAATAAAAAGTTTTCACTTCGAAATAAGATTGATTCAAAATGATTTTAGTCTAAAAGATAAAGCCTAAAAGAAGGCTATCTATTCTCTCAGGAAAACTACCTCTTATTACCTACATCACACTGGCCACGTTGTTTCACCAATCCGAGTCTCAGGTTAGCAATTGTAAGATGAGAACAATGAACTCCCTCGACCCCAGCCAGGGCCACTATGAAGATAAAATAAGACGTAGGCCAAGTGCCTAGTGCGGTGCCTGGGAAATGCAAGGGCCTGCAATATTCCTTTCCCCCTCAGGGTGAAGCAGTACAGAATGGTAGGGAAAGAAGTGTTAAAGGTGGGAAGAAGAAACTAAAGATCTCGGAGCAGTTTGCAGATCTACTTGTGTACTGTGTGTGCATGATCTGAATTTGGAATCACAATTCCTGGGCTCGAAGCTCTCGCTGTCACTTAATGTAATATTTGTCTTTCTCAAATGTAAAATGAAGTTAGTAAATATCCATTTCACCCATCACTGCAGGGATGGCGTGTGTAAAGGCATGTGAAAGAAGTTTGATCAGGCAAATAATTTTCACGTATGAGCTGTTAATTCTATACAGGTGGTTTGAAGGTTGTCAGGGACCCAGCGGTTGTATGTGATAAGGTGCGCCTCATGGGTTCTCCAGAAATACCATAATAACCAGAAAAGAATGCCAACCAGGTGTCTCTGTTTAGAAAATTATGAAAACGTGTCAGGAGTTTTGGGCCAATTTCCAGGTAGAAGTGATATTTCAATGGCTGCTGCGTTATGCCAAGTTTAAGTGCCCTGGTCACCCAGAGGAGCCAGAAGTGACCGGGAAGCACACTCTTCTTCATGGATCTTCACAAATCCTTGGTGAACTCCCTCTTAAAACAGAACAAAGCTATGAATTAGAACAATGCAGAAAAGAAAGAGTAGCCTAAAGTACACAGAATATAATTCCTGTCGTCCAGGGGTCTTCTAAAACATTCAGCAATAAATACGAAAACGCCCTCTGCATGCCTCTGAACTTTCTGAGTGCTTCGTCATCGTCTGCGGGTGAGTCATGTCCCCTCACAAGACTCCGAGATCTACAGGTGTTGGCTCTGAATCTTTTCCACTGCTGATTCTGTGGGGCCTGGTGCAGGCAAGAGCTTAATAAATGTCTTTTGAAAAATGGATAAATACCAACAAACAGGACTTTGGTGTGAACACATTCATTTGAATCCTACTAGTTCTGCTTGTCAGTTTTCTTTCTTTCTTTTTTTTTTTTTAGATAGAGCCTCAAGCTGTCACCCTGGATAGAGTGCCGTGGCATCACAGCTCACAGCAACCTCCAATTCCTGGGCTCAAGCGAGTCTCCTGCCTCTGCCTCCCAAGGTAGTCCCAAGTAGCTGGGACTACAGGCGCCCGCCACAACGCCCGGCCATTTTTTGGTTGCAGCCATGAT
>CAUYRH010161220.1:0-16965 GCA_963574655.1 Perodicticus potto
TTTTTGAGACAGAGCCTCAAGCTGTCACCCTGGATAGAGTGTTATGGCATCACAGCTCACAGCAACCTCCAATTCCTGGACTTAAGCAAGTCTCCTGCCTCAGCCTCCCAAGTAGCAGGGACTACAGGCACTGGCCACAACGCCCGGCCATTTTTTGGTTGCAGCCATCATTGTTGCTTGGCGGGCCCAGGCTGGATTCGAACCCTCCAGTTCAGGTGTATGTGGCTGGCGCCTTAGCCTGTTGAGCCACAGGCGCCGAGCCTGGAGCAACATTCTTAATGCCTTCAGACCAGGAATCCAGTTGTAGCCCTGTGATCTTGGACTAGTCAAGATCTTCCTGCTTGTGAGCCCCAGTCCATTTGCAAAATGAGGAGTAAAATCTCTCCTTTATGAGCTTGGAGGAAGGAAGAAGTGAAACAACATAAAAAGTGCAGAGCCCAACAGTTTCTAGGTCACAACAAAGTAAGGTTTGCATAAGAAGAAGGAAAATAGGCTCAAAACCAATCAAACCTTAGATGGCATCAATCATAAAACAGAGCACAACGTGAATTTCTGCACAGAATGGAAAACACTGCCGCGTAAACAATGACTCAATAATTTCTCATCACTTAGAAGTTTGATTTTATGCTTAAAGAAGAGCTTTTTCAAACTAGAGATGGATTGTTGTCATCTAATCTATCCTCTGGTGCATACATAAAATGAAAAAACAAAGCATATACATTGGTTACTGTCTCCCTACCACTGTTTCATATTCAGAGCCAGACTCTTCTAAATTTTCTTCAACTTGGAGTTCATGCTTCCCCACATAATATTGTCCTCTGGCCTTCAAGACACTGGCAAGGCCAAAGCCCTGAGTGCTGGGCTCTGGCTGTGGCATTAGAGTGCGGTACTAGCTCACTTTTCATTTCCAAGGGGACCATGTTGCTAAACATGTTGGATTCAACATTTTTCTAACTCCCTCCCACAACCATTTTATTCCTACCAAGGCACTCACTCCCATTCTGAAAGTTTTGATAGATACAGAGGTTTTTTGGTACTTGTCCAGGCAATAGTAAATATAAGATGCCACCAATTATAAATGCACACAAACTCCAGAGATGTAATTATGTGGAAATATTTGAGTAGAAATAGAAAGGATGATTTGACTAATAACATTTACTAAGGCCCTGCTTTAAGTTCAACCCCATGCAATATCTCTTTTGAGTTTCTTTTCTTTCTTTCTTTTTTTTTTTTTTTAGAGATAGAGTCTCATTTGGTCGCCCTTGGTAGAGTGCTGTGGCATCACAGCTCACAGCAACCTCCAGCTCTTGGGCTTAGGCGATTCTCTTGCCTCAGCCTCCCAAGTAGCTGGGACTACAGGCACCCGCCACAACGCCTGGCTATTTTTTTCTTACAGTTTGGCCAGGGCCGGGTTCTAACCTGCCACCCTTGGTATATGGGGCTGGTGCCCTGCTCACTGAGCCACAGGCACCGCCCTTTCTTTTGAGTTTCTTATTGTTATCGTTCCTCTATAGATGAAGACACTGAAGCTGGGGTAAAGCAATTTGTTCAAGGTCACACAGCTAGTAAGAGGCAAAGTCCAGATTTGAACTGTGTTCTCTTTCATCTTGTCATCATAGAAGAGATGGGTCCTTTTCTGGGTATGTCCTCTAAGCTGGCTTCTGAGTTCAACAGTTTCATGCAAAATTAAGTCATCCCTGACCTTGGGAAGCCACTCCCGTCTTTTGATCTCCTTATTTTAGAGAGTACATTAATAATATTCCATGCTGGGTGCTTTTCTAGCCAGTGTATGCATCCTAGCACATATAACGTCCCCAACAGCCTTATAGGGCGGTGACTATCCTTAGCTCCATTTCACAGATTAGGAAATCAAGGAGCCGAAGAGAGGTAAGAACACGTTCTCAGCAACACACAGCTGGGAAGGGAAGGGCAGGGATTCAAATTCAAGCAGTGTGGCTCCAGATCACCCTCCCCTAGCCCACCCTACACACCATCTCGCCAAACTGGCACTGGAAACCTTCTGCTGCCCCAAGCCCCCCCCCACCCCCGTTCACCCCTCCTTACCCCTGCTGCTATATGTCCTTTTGTGGTGGCCAGTCCCCTCTCCTGCTGGGAGCAGGATCTGGGCTGTCAGGCTCAAGTCAGACTGATGGCCTTCCCTGGCCAGGCCTGGCTTCCAAGAATCTTTACACTAGACCCAAACACAACACAAGCTGGCAGCCCTGGCTGCCTTCAGAACAAACACAAGGCGGTGTGGAAAGAAATCGAATTAGGATTCCTTAGGGCCCCGGCTCTTCCTCTTATTAAATTAGCCCCCTTTGAAGTGGAACTTGACTCATTATAATAATTTGAATACCGAGGAATTGTTTTGTATTTTCCTGATCTGAGAAAAATCGCTTTCACAATTGCATTTACCCATGTCCTGGTGTCTCTCCACTGGGACAAAGGACAAATAGTTCTTGCACTGGAGAAGAACTTGGGGAGCGTCTTGGGGGAAGGCACTTGCCTGTGGTCAGAGCTGCTGAGATCCAAGTGGTGGGGGACCCCACACAAATGTGCAGAAAGGGGCTGCTTAAGTATTCATCAACATCCCAGACGCAGGCCTAAATCAGAGAGCTATACCAGGACGTGGAGGCTGGTGGGAAAATTTAGAAAGGCCAGGCCAAATTCTTAATGCAGACAAAGTGACTCAGAAAAGGCATCCCCTTTCTGAGTCCTGTGGGCTTGCATCAGAGTCACCTGGCTGTAGATTCCAGGTTCCACTCCCAGAGATTCTAATTCTTCAGGTCTGTAGAGTGTCACCAGAATGTGTACTTTCTTAAGTTCCCCAGGGTAATTCTGAGGTGGTCCTGAGTGACTGGGGCCCGTGCTGTGATGCTTTGGCTCTGATGCTCACCCACCACTGCCAAATTTCTGATGGGAGGTGGGTGGTGATGGACCAACAGCATTCACTACCCTAGGCCAGCAATGCTAGAGTGTCAGTTCTGGGAGCCAATGCTCTTTCTTTCCCTGACATCTAGAACAGGACCTAGGGCTGCCAGTGCCAGAGTCCAGGGGTGGGGAGGGCTCCTATCTGATGCTGAAATGCTTCCACACATCTCTAGTTCAGTGAGGATACTTGTGGCCCTTTACTGAAAGTTTGTTGTGTTTTTTTTTTTTGAGACAGAGTCTCACTTTATCGCCCTCGGTAGAGTGCCATGGCGTCACACAGCTCATAGCAACCTCCAACTCCTGGGCTTAGGCGACTCTCTTGCCTCAGCCTCCCGAGTAGCTGGGACTACAGGCGCCTGCCACAACGCCCGGCTATTTTTTTTGTTGCAGTTGGGCCGGGGCTAGGTTTGAACCCGCCACCCTCGGTATATGGGGCCGGCACCCTAATCACTGAGCCACAGGCACCGCCCAAGAAAGTTTTAAAAGAAAGGTGATTTGGGCAATTCTGCCATCAGCCCATCCTTCTTGACCTAACTCAAGTTTGACCTCTGAAAAACCCATTGCCAAGCACCCTCGCCCCACTCTGCCCCACCCCTGCTATCCTTTCTCTGCCACTGTCCACCCAACACCTTTATTCTCCATAAGGGCCCCTTGGCCACCACTGAGCAGGACCCTCTGTCCCTGGTGCTTGTCATACTCCCTGATCTCTGCACTTTATTGGTACTATGGAATTCAGAACCAGCAATTTAATCTTGTTGTGCACTGGAAATAGTGAATGGGGCCCAAAGGTGGATCTTCTCAAAAGCCAGCCTGGGCCAGGGTCTCCACTAAAGATCTGATCAGTGGTTCCTTAGGAAACCCGTTTGGGCAAAGAGAGCTCCAGGAGCAGGACCCATTTAGAGACAGGAGCCCCAAGGCCCACCCAAGATCACACATCCAGAGCCCACATCCTTCATCTACCCAGAAGGGTGGCTTCTCCCTCCCTCTGAATAAACAAGTTAATGCTGGGGTGTGTGTCCTTCCTGCTGAGCGACTAAAGATTTCCCTTCAAGGATTCTTCAAGGAGATTCCACATGGCCCCCTTCCCCTGGAGAGGAAAGAGCCAGGGAGCCAGAGGCAACTCCACCCCCTGGGCTGGCCCCTACGGTCCGGCTGGATGAGGCTCAGTGCAGGGGTGGGTCTTAAGAAAGGCCACAATATTCTTGAAGAGAATTGTGTTCAGAAAAATAACTTGGTCTCAACAGTCCTTTTTACTTAATAGAGCTTCTCTCTGGTGTCTCCTAGTCACATCCACTTGCCTTCCAGACTCAAGGATGAAGTCTCGTGGCCTGGGGTATAATGAGCTCCCGGCAACAATGACTTCATCACATTCCTCCCCCATCCTAAGACCCTAAAAGGAAAGACTAATCCGAACACCTGATTCCCCAAACGCTTTCACCAATGGCCATTAGTCTAACCCTAAAATGGAAAAAAATCCAACCCTTACATTAGTTTACAAAGAATATCCCTGCTGTGACATTCCAGATGATGTCAAAGCCTGGCAAACCCAATAGTTTACAGCAAAACAACCACAGGGTACAACCTTTCTGACTACTCTGCTTCCTTCCTGTGATCTCACATTCGTACTTATAATTAGCATCTATCCACACTGCCCTCTACTGACAGACACAAGTACTGCACTGCTGGAGACTAGACTCCACCTGCTTCCTCCAGTCCCCTGAATCCCTTCCAAAGCGCATTCAGTCCCTTGTGACCCCTTTATTATTGCAACAACCCTAGAGCAGATGTCGTATGAGTTTTGGCATCACGTAGACCTGGGTTCAAGTCTTGGCTCTATCACTCTAGGACTTTGGACAAGACATAATCTCTAAGCCTCAGTTTCTATATCTATAAAATGGGAAGATACTGCCAGCAGATTTACTCAAAGGATTTACTGAGATAAATATGTGAACAGCTTTCACACTGTCTGGCAGAGAGCAATAATGAATGTTCGGCGTGATTATTATCAGCAGCAGCAACATCTTCTTCCCTTTTACACGTGAGGAAACCAAGGCTCAGAGGGAAAGTGGTTTCCCAAGAGGCATACAGTTCCATGAGGGGTCCTAGAGCCAAGCATAACACTCTTATTCCACATTCTGCGCCTTTTAATTCTGCAAAGCTACAGAGTTCAGCCTTTAGGGTGAATCTGGGAACAAAATCCCCTAATGAAGACTCAAAGATCAAGTAGGGTAAAGTCACAACAAAAGACCACTACCAAGGAGCTGGAAGAGGGGGAGATCCCCACTGATTCCTGCCTTCTCTCCTTATTGACACAAAAACACCTAAGAGACACTGGTGGAAACAGGAGGCGGAAGGACAGGAGCCTTGGAGTCTAAGGAAGGGAAGTGGAACGTTAAACACCAAATCCATCCTAAACCCACTGCTCCCTCCATGCCACTAAGTCGGGTGGAGAAATGGCTGAGTCCCCATGCTAAGGACTCAATGCCGCTGCCAGAAATGATCGGCCCCAGAGACAACAGAGGCTTCCAAATTCCTGGCCTCTAATCTCCACCTCGGAACAGTCCCAAGCCAAAATAAATGTGGGAACCCCATGGCGAAGTCTTAGAACTGGAAGAAAATCCAGGATGTCACCCAACATGGCCTGATTCTTCAGGCAAAACCACATTAAAACCATTCCCAACAGATGCTAATTAGATGAATGGTTTTAAATTACACAAGAGGGGATGGGTAGGGCGAAGGGGGCCAAGGATCATTTGAAGAGAAATGCTATCCAGATTAAGTCAGTGACAAGTTGGGCAAATTGAAAAAAAAAAGAAAGAAATGCTGTCCAGAGAAAATAGCTGTAAAGACCAGAATTACCCAAACACACACTAAGGGAGCCAGGACAGAAGCAGAGCTGGTTTATGCCCTGGGAGCTGATGGTGAAGCAGCAGTGACAGTCCCCACACACCAGGCAAGACCTTTAGCCTGGGCCCCTCCCATTTTCAGCCAGGCTGGTCTCTCCCCTGCCTGGGAGTTCACAAACTGCAGAGGACAAGGCCTCCCAGCCCTGCCTGGCCATCTCTCCAGTTCCCTCGCCCTCCTCTCCTGCCTCCCTCTGCCTAAGGCCAGTCAGCACCTTCCTTCCAGTTTTCGGTATGTCCGTACTTGGCCTCTCCCTTCCAGGCCTTTGCAACTAGGGTCCCCTTTGCCTGGAACACCATTCCCTCACTCCACTTTCCCACCCCCACCTAACTCCCACCCCTCCTGGAGGCTTAATCTTGGGAACTATTTGCCATCCCCTCCCCAAAAGGCACAGGCTCCTGCTGCCAAGTGCCTGGGGAGGGAGGGGCTCCCTGTGTCCCACTACAGCCTGGAGCATGTCCGTGCTGTGCCCCCACATGGCACTTTGTCACAGCTGTATCTCCCAGACTGAGCACTGAACAGCGACACTTCACAAAAACTTGGCAGATAAAATAAGAAACGAATGCTAATTTCTCATAGCATGGTCCACCACTTCAGTTTTGGAGGCAGAAAATAATAAGAAGTGAGTGGTTAATGTGTCTTTAAAGATCTTGAAATAGTAATAAGACAGACATTCATTAAGAATGTCTTCTACTGTGCCCTGTGCGGGGCTAAGTGCCTTACACTCCCCAGCTCAGCTAAGCACACACAACCCCCACTGGGTGCTGTCAGCATCCCCTTCTCCTGTGGGGGGAAATGAAGATAAGGGACGTTGAGTAACTTGCCTGAGAGCACAGAGCCTTGGCTTGACTGTGGGCCTGGCCGCAAAGCCTGACCCAGAGCAGGTGGGAAGAGGCACCAGCCTCAGAAAGCCCCTGTGTGTAACTCTAACCCATGCCTGTGGCAAAGCCAGCCCATTTCCTCTTCTTGAATCTCCAGCCAGATGGGGTCTGAGTGACACTTATCCCCTGTCAGAAAGCTGGAGCCTGGCAGAGCCCTGGGACCATGGAACTCCCTGAGGACAGAGGGTAGGAGGAAGCGACCATCAGCCCCAAGGGGTTTTGGTCTCCTGGGTTGGAAGGTGCCGTCTGGTCCTGGCTGACACACGCCACATGTCAGCAAAGCAGAAGTCACAGGGGCGGGGAAGGAAGCCAGTGGCAAGCAGACTGTCATCACAGGTTGTGTGTCCCCCTATCCAAGGACAAGGGCGACCAGCCGAGGCTGCCTTCGTCTAGTCTTTCCCTATTCCACGCCTGTGCCCTGCTGGCACGTGTGCTGTGGTCCCACCCTGACTGTACGCCGCTGTGGCCCAGCACACAGCTCTGCTGCTCATCGAACCTCCTGATTGCTCAACTGTCTCATCTGCAAAACAAGGATGTTAATGGCACCTGCCCCATGGGGCATTGAAAGAGTTTTCGTGCATATACACACATCCACGCACACACTCACTATGTAGATGAGTGCCAATGGTGTGTGTGTGTGTGTGTGTGTGTGCGTGCTTAGAACAACGCTTGGCATATGGTAAGTGCATAACAAACATTGCCTGTTCTTATTAACACTAACACGGCTATGGTAATGTGCCAGGGAGGGACATCACTTGTAATGACAGAGAATAATGCCTTTTATAAACTCGTGCTGAGGTTTCCCAAAACTGGTCTGTGAAACAGCCTCCAAGGAACCCCCTAGGGCATTCACTAAAGAGATAGATTCCCAGGTCCCACTTCTGGACCTGTTGACTTTGAGATGGAGCCCGGGAATGAATACTCTTACAACCTGTCCAGGTGATTACAAAGGTCAGAACGTTAGAGACCCACTGGGATAGACCAGGTGTCCCCAGTCCATGAGGATATGGGCTCCGCTGCACTTGCAAAGCAGGGTGAGTTCCCTCTGATTCTTTTTTCATCAGCATCTTGCAGTTCCCCCTGTAGCTATTTCCTTGCTGGTCTCCAGAAACACTCCAAGCTGACCCTCTCCTGACCACGTGAAGCCTCAGGACACTAAGTCTTGTTTTCCACTGAAAGTCCTTGACCAGTTTACTCTTCAATTTCTCTACACATGTAACTTGTGCACCCAGGATTGCAGGGACCACGTCCGATCTAGCAGAAAGATGCCTCAAGATCACATAGTCTCACCTCTCTCTTTACAACTGAAGAAGCTGAGGCCCAGAGAGTGCAAGCGATTTGTCCAAGGTCACACAGCAGCAACCAGAATGCAGACTCCAGCTCAAGTCTCTGGCTTCTTAGTCACTGCCTTTTCCTTTGTGACAGTTTCCTGTTCCAAATTCCCAGAACTGCTCATTACTCTATCAGTTGTGGGAGTACAAGGCACAGAGCGTCATATATCAGATACTCTATGTACCAGGCTCTGTGCTGCCCGCTTCACACCCACGCTCACGTTTCAGTCACAGCTCCTCAGTGTGGACATTATTATCCTCATGTCATCTCTGGGATGACTGAGCTTCAGAGGGGTGAAGTGACCTGCTCGAAACCGTGCATCCGGAAAGAGCCAGGCTGTGGTCCAGGCCAGTCCAGCCGGCCCAGAGCCCAGACCCTTGGCTACTATGCCAGGCGCTGAGCTCTTCTCTGCCACTTCAAAACCTGACCTTCTACACCTGATGGCTGTGATGCTGAGGGGGACTCTGCAATCTCTGCTCTGGGTTTGGCTCTGCTTCACTGAGGCTAAAGGGAGACTCTCAGGCTGGCGGAGCGGGCGGGGGGCGAGGGAGACCAAGGACTCACACCTTCCTACCTGCTTCTTATCCCTGAGTGGGTGACCCCAGCAACACGTCTTCATCCCGCAAGAGCAAGTCCTTCCCAAACAACAGCCAAATATGCTTTGCAGTTTCCCCAACAATAGCAGAACCGGCTTCACTGTGTCCCACCTAGAGACACCAGCACCACTTAAAAGCCAGGACCCCAAGCCCACGAGGCCTCTGTGCAGAGCTCAGGAGCGTCAGCCTGGCTAAGCAGCACCATCCTTGGGAGTCTGAGTTTCTGCTCCAGAGGGGCCCTTCCTCTAAACTTCTAAATCTTAGTAATCCTCTCCTTTTCCTTTTGTTCTCCCAGTTTACAGGGTTCTTCAGTTCTATTCTGACCATTTTAGTTACTTAATGAACAACTTTAGACCTAGTTAACAATTCTTTGTGTTACATTCTGTCTCCTTCACCCCAGGAGCAGCCGGGCCTTTCTACAGCGGCAGGTGAATCCAGTTCATGGCTTTTCCAACAATTGCAGAACGGCTTCATTGCCGGCGTCCAGTGCCAGCCAGCCGCTGTCCCTCCTCTGAGCTCTGGACCCCAGAGACACCAGCATCAGCCAAGACCACCTGATGGGTACAACCATTACATTACACGGCACGTTTTAATTCCCTATGGACCTATCTCTCCATTGACAGAGAGTTCAATTCCAAGGCATCAGTATGACCTAAGCAGGAATGGTCTACTGCTAGGCGGGACTGCCCAGAAGAAGGTCTGCTCCTTCCTTGCTGAGGAAAGGGCTCAGGCAAGAGAACCAAGCCCCATGGAGTGGACTAGGCCTGGTGCGGGACCAGCTCTGCCCATTAAAGCTACCTGCGGTTTCACCAAAGAGAAGATACAGACAGCAAATCAGCATATGAAAAGATATTCATTGCAACTTACGTAAAACCACCATGTCCCAACACAAAGAAGTGACAAGAATGAGGTGATGAATACTCTAATTACCCTGATTATATCATTACACACAATATGCATGTATCAAAGTATCACCTGTATCCCATAAATATGTGCAATTATGTATCCATTTTTTTAAATGAAAAAACAATGAAATTTCACTATCCATCTATCAGAATGGCTAAAATCAAAATTAGCAACAAAAGCAAATGCTGGTAAGAACAGGGAGAAACTGAATCACTCAAGACATTGCTGGTGGGAGTGTAAAATGGTACCGCCAGGGTGGAAAACGTTTCAGCAGTTTATTAAGAACTAACCATGCACATTCTGGGAGTCCAAAGTGGGTGTATTTCCTGAGCTCAGGGGTTCAAGACCAGCTGAGACCCCATCTCTAAAAATAGTCAGGCATTGTGGAGGGTGCCTGTAGTCCTAGCTATTCAGGAGGCTGAGGCGAGAGAATTGCTTGAGTCCAAGAGTCTGAGGTTGCTGTGAGCTATGATGTCACAGAACTCTACCAGGGGTGACAAAGTGAGACTCTGTCTCCAAAAATAAAAAGAATTAAACATGCAACTATCATGTGACCTAGTGATTGTACTTCTGGGCATCGTAAAATGGTTCCATTCGCTATAAGAAATAGCTGTAAAGAATGTTTACAGCACGTTTATTTGTAATAGCCCCAAACTGGAAACAATCTGGACATCCTTCAATGGGTAAATGGTTAACGGACTGTGGTACGTCTGCACCCAGGAATACAACTCAGCGATAGAAAGGAACAAACCATTTATACACTAACCTGCATTAATCCTCAGAGAATTATGCTGAATGAAACAAGCAGATCACAAAAGATTGACTAGAGCATGATTCCACTTATATATAATATTTTTGAAAGGACAAAATTAGAAATAGAAATGGAGAAGAGTTTGCAGTTCCAGGGATAAAGAAGGGGGCAGAGCAGAGAGAAGGGGGTGTGGATATAATGGGGCACTCTGCGGGATCCTTGCAGAAATGAAATTTTTCTCTATCTTGACTGTAGTGATGTCAGTATCCCCGTGGTGAGACCAGGTAAAACTGGGTAAGGTATACAGGGTCCGTCTTATTTCTCTGTCTTATTTCGCTCTGTCTTGTTTCTTACAACGGCGTGTGAATCTACACATCATCTCAAAATTAAAAGTTTAATTTTAAAAAAACCTACCTGAGAGCCTATTTCAAAACACCACCTGAAATGGAAGACTGATTCACTAGATCGGGTGGGGGGTGGGGGGGAACCGGGAATGTGGCTTTTTTTGGTCTCCCCAAGAATTGAAAACCACACAATTAAATTGTTTCTAAAGTCCTTTCCCATAAAATGTTAACGTTTTTATGTGAAAATATATCAAAATCCAAATGCCTTGCAGATTCAGGAGGAAAATACCCCCCCCCCAACAACCCTCTGGCAAGAGTCTCCCCAGCAAAAGGGGGGGCGGGGGAGAAGCTCTGAAAGACTGAATCAGGACACGGGGTGAGGGTGGTGGGTCTGAGGACACTCATAACCCTGAGACTCTCCGGGGAGCATAGCTAACAGCCACACTGGCAAGGGTGGGATTAGAACCGGGTTTTCTGGCTCTGCCCTCCGCCGCTCAGCCAGAATTCTGAGCAGCCCCCCTGCTTCCTCTCCACCACCTCCACAAGTGTCAGAACAGCTAGAAACTAGAAATGGTTCTAATTATAACCAGGAAGTTTTCAAGCATGTGGGTGGAAAGGAATGCCTATTCATGTAATGGCCATTACTGTGGCACAATAATGCGTCCCCTACCCCAAGTGTTCTTGGCCAGGTCTCGAAAAGTGACAAATGGTGTGCACACCGGGACAGATAGGAGCCTTTTATCACACAGGCGAGAAAACCAACCTCTCCCAAAGGTCTTGGGGAGGACGGAGGTTCTCTGTGTCCCTGGGCTCTCCGAGGAACTGTGTTTATGTAACCAGAGAGCTTGGGTTTTTGGGCTTGCCCCTTCATAATTAGCCAACTAATTATCCTCTTCTCCATGCTAATGAATCACTAAAGGCTCTTTATGGGAGAGGAGTAACCAGAGATGCTTTACTGCTGGGTAGGGGGTTGCGGGGAAGTGGGCACGGCTGCCCTTCCCTCCCTCCCGCAGCTCAGGTCACCAGACCAGGCTCCTCTGCCACCCTGAACAGAGAGCTGTGAACTTGTGATCCGGAGCCAGTTAACTTCACAGCTAATGTGCTGAGCAGCATTCCAGCGGCTTCTGGAGCCAGCTCGGGGAGGTGGACGGCCCCAGAAGTTCAAGGGCGGGAAACCAAAGCACCACCAAATAGAGCGATTCCAACTCGCCCTGCAGCAGCCCGACCACAGGGTCTCGCTTCACATGTTAGCACTTCCTCCTCCCCTGGTGTGTCCAGCAGCAGCCCTCAAGGGCCAACCACACAGCACCGTGGGAGGCCTGGGAATAGGCATCTCCATCTACTGTGTCCTGGCTGTCCGCTTCCTGGGAGCCACTTCCCACTCTGAGCCTTGCAGAATGTCTGTCTCTATCCGTAGAACCTTCTTCACACAGTCATTAGGAGGGTTGGCGAGGCCCCCACACAGCGCCTGGGAACAGAGCGGGTGCTCCACAAATGGCAGCCACAGAAGTGATGAGATGGTCCATTTCCAACCTCTTTGGACCCCACAAGCCTGTTGGTAGGAAAGGGGCAGCTCAGTTCTTTGCGCAGCTAAGCTCTTCACAGCTCAAACCTTCACAGATTCAAAACACGCAATAGCCATTAAATATCACGTTATCAAAGAACGTTTAACGAGGTGGGGAACGGCTCCCAATGACTTCTGAATAATAAGCACAGAGAAGCTAGCTGCATGGGGACAGGGTGCCAGCATTGTCACATGTAGAAAAAAGACTAGAAGGTTATTGTCATCATTATATACTTCTAACATTTATGAAAGTTCCACCATGAGCATTTAAAGCCCATAGAAATACTATTTTATGTTTACATGCTATATAAAATGTGTTTACATTACATGCAATATAGAAAAGCTATCTGCTTTTAAGTCTGGGCCTTTCAATAGAATTATTTAGGGAAAAAGAGCCAGATTTTCTTCCGTTGGTGCACTCAACTGACCTTGCTCTGGTGCTGTGGAGGGGGTGAGGGTGCAAGAGACCGAGCAAGACCTGACCCTACAGAAGCTTAACCGTCTAACAAGAAAAGAAAGACAGGTGTGATAGGAGAAGTCCAAGCAAAGCAATCTGGTGATTCCAGAGCAGGACGATTGAGGAGGGCTGATTTGGGAAGGAGGTGTAGGAATTCCAGGAATTGTGAGATTTGGCCACGTGGCATTATTTCACTCCACTGTAACCAAACCAGGACATTAGTTAGGGCCAGGAAAAGCTAGGTCTGCTGCTCCCTAACTTTCTTTTTTTTGAGACAGAGTCTCACTTTGTTGCCTTGGGTAGAGTGCCATGGTGTCCTAGCTCACAGCAACCTCATACTTCTGGATTCAACCGATCCTCTTGCCTCAGCCTCCCAAGCAGCTGGGACTACAGGCATCTACCACAACACTTGGCTATTTTTTAGAGACAGGGTCTCAGTCTTGCTCAGGCAGGTCTCGAACTCATGAGCTCAAGTAATCCACCCGCCTCAGCCTCCCAGAGTGCTAGGATTACAGGCGTGAGCCACCGCACCTGGCCTGCTCCCTAACGTTCTACCACCCGCCTTTCCCTGGACACAAAACCAAAAACAGATTCTCTCTGGGCATCTCGTGGAATCATAGGGCCATATGAGGTACAAAGGTCATTTACAGCAGTGATCTCCAACCTCTTTAGTACCAGGTACTGGATTCGTGGAAGACTATTTTTCCATGGACCAGGGTTTGGGGAGCTGGGGGTATCTGACAGGAGGTGGCACACAGGCAGCAAGCAATAGGGAGCGGCTGTAAATAGAGACCAAGCTTCAATCTCTCACCCACTGCTTACCCCCTACTGTGTGGCCTGGCTCCTAACAGGCCACAGACCAGCCTGGGGGTCGGGGACCGCAGTTTCAGAGATCATAGAGAACATCCTCAAAATATATAGTATATGAAGAAATTGAGGCCCAGGGTGGGGAAGGGCCTGGCCCCCAAAGTATCCTGAATTTCTATCCAGAGAACCAGTTAGTCTCACCTTCAAGGGCAAACTTGACTTCCAACCATATGGCTATGCGGGGTGCATTTTCCAGCAGTAAGAGGCAAGGACAGCACCACAACCCCCCAGTGCTGCTCTGGATGCTACTGATTCTTTCTCCCTGGTTGTCTTTCATGAACACAGACAAGTATCTGGCAACAGAGAGCTACATATGTGTCACATGAATAGCTACTGAGGTCTGGAAAAGGAGCCTTCACCTGCCTCTGTCCTGTATCTTGGAACTCTAAATTCAGATCATGAATTGACCTGACGTAGCACCCAAATTCACCCTAAGAATACTAATAATGGCGTCTATGGGTATATTTTCCCACAATATAATAAAGAAAGCTGCCTCTCTTCCTGGCATACTCAACAGTGCCCTCTCTTGGCATAACCAGGTGCATAAAGGTTAAGAACAAAGATTTTACAGCAGGCGGACCTGATTTTGCATTCCTAATCCGCCTCTTATAAGCTGTCTGACATCAGGTAATTCACATAGTCTTTCTGTGCCTTCTTTTTCTAATCTATATATGGATCATACACAACCCATGGGTTGTAATGAGGATTAGATTAAGTAAGTATGCAAAGTGTTTAGCACTATACTGTAAATGTAAGTTACTGGACTATGAGCTTCATGAGGGCAGGTAGAGGTCGATTTTGCCTTATCCACCCTGAATCCCCAGGACTCAACAAAAAGCCTGGCCTTGCCAGGCATGGTGGCTCACGCCTGTAATCCTGGCACTCTGGGAGGTTGAGGCAGGAGGGTTGCTTGAGGTCAGGAGTTCTAGACCAGTCTGAGCAAAAGTAAGACCCCATTTCTACTAAAAATAGAAAAATTAGCAAGGCATGGTGGTGCATGCCTATAGTCCCAGCTTCTCAGGACGCTGAGGCAGGTGGATTGCTTGAGCCCAGAAGTTTGAGGTCACAGTAAGCTATGATGCAGCTACAGTTCTCTAGCCCAGGTGACAGAGTAAGACCGTCTAAAAACAAAACCTGCCAGGCATGGTGGCTCACGCCTGTAATCCCAGCACTTGGGAGGCTGAGGCAAGAGAATCGCTGAAGCCCAAGAGTTTGAGGCTGCTGTGAGATGTGAGACCACAGCACTCTACTGAGGGCTACAAAGTGAGACTCTGTCTCAAAAAAATAAAACAAAATAAAAATAAATAAAAACAAAACCAAAAAAAAGGCCTTTAACAAAGGCTAAATAAAATTTGATGAGTAAATTAATATACTAACCCCAGTTAAAGAAGTTATAGCATCCCCTATATGCATTTCAAATGCAAATTAGGAATACTCTGATGCTGATTTCACAAATTTTCACTAAAAAAATGCTGAGAAGAGAAAGGAGGGGTCTTGTGTTTCTAGCAAGATGCTATTAAAGACTCTTTAGATCCTCCAACCAGAAATAAGCAAATATGCCAGCTAGAAAAAAATACTATAATGCCATCAATTAATTCTCAAGTGAAGACTAAACTCAGAGATGTTAATGGTGCTCTGAAGCTCCATGGAGTGGAGTTTGGAGACAAAGCTCAGAGCCCACCAAGGGGAGGACTTTAATAAAAACACCCCTTGCCCCACATAAAGCCAAGACCCCCCAAAAGTTGGTGTTAACATTGGTGTTAAGACGAACCCAAGCAAAACTACCCTATTCTCTACTTCCTGGGGACTAAAAGGAAAATTATTTATACTCAACCTTGGCAATGAATGGCAGTGGTGGAAGCCCTCCGTTAGAATTGGTTGCTATAAGCCAACCCCAATAAGAGGGTTGTGCAGCCTGAACTCACTCTACTTGGGTGGTCCAAAAAATATCAAGCCAAGAATTTAGTTTAAAGGGGTCTCAAGTCAATAATGACCACAGGCTCCTGGCAGAAGTCAAGCAAATCCTCTCTGTAGGAATCCACCTTCAGTCTCAAAGATTGTCCTAAGGCAAAATTCTGATATACAAGCTCGGAGTCACAATTACGAAATACACCAGGTAATCAGGCATCATAAGCAAGAGTCAGCAGAAACAACAGGTGGTACATTCAGACCCACAAGGACCTCAAACACTAGAATCATTGGACATAGAATTTAAAATAATTTTAACGTATTTAATGACATTTTTTAAGGGTTTTAGAAATAGTAAAGAGTAAGCATCTATATAAGTAACTTCATGGGTTTAAAAAAACTTGTACAAGCAAGAAAAATAATGACTGAAATTTAAAACTCAGTAGATGAGTTTAACAACACATTAGACATAGTTGAAGAAGAATGAAACACAGAAATCATAGAAGAAGAAAGCAAAAAAAGAGAGATTAAGATAACCTAGAGAGAGAGAAAAAAAAAAAGATAACCTGGAGAGGTGGCGTCCATAACTGGGTAGGTCAGTGGGTAGGGCGCTGGCCACATACACCCAGGCTGTCGGGTTCAAACCCAGCCCAGGCCAGCAAAACAGCAATAATAACTTCAACAAAATAATAGCCCGGTGTTGTGGCAGGTGCCTGTATCCCAACTGAGACAAGAAAATCAATCGCTTAAGCCCAAGAATCTGAGGTTGCTGTGAGCTGTGATGACAAGGCACTCTACCAAGGGCAATATAGTGAGACTCTGTCTCAAAAAAAAAAAAAAAAAAAGAACAGAAAGAAAGAAATGTAATAGGATGCTAAGGGCAGCTGTTGCCACCCCCACTCACAATAGTAATGAGCACACTCTAGTGCCCAGAGCTTAGTCACTGAAAAGAACCAGAGATCCTTGGGGCATGGTTTGGAACAACATGTTGCACCCGAAAATAACAAAGTTCTGTCCCTTCAAAAAGACAGAAAGCAGCCTAACAAATATCCTAGTGGCTAAATTAGAGACAAGTTGAGTATCAAATAAGTAATAATAGGTGGCGCCTGTGGCTCAGTGGGTAAGGGTAAGGCGCCGGCCCCTTATACCGAGGGTGGTGGGTTCGAACCTGGCCCCAGCCAAACTGCAACAAAAAAATAGCCAGGCATTCTGGCAGGCGCCTATACTCCCAGCTACTTGGGAGGCTGAGGCAAAAGAATCACCTAAGCCCAGGAGTTGGAGGTTGCTGTGAGCTGTGATGCCACAGAACTCTACTGAAGGCAATAAAGGGAAACTCTGTCTCTAAAATAAAATTTAAAAAAAGTAATAATGTTAATGTGATCCATCACATTAGTAGTTGAAAGAAGAAAAAACGCACGATCATATCAATAGATGCAGAAAAAGCATTTGATGAAATCCAACACCAATTTAGTATGAAAATAAATAAATACTCAGCAAACTAGGAATAGAGAGGAACTTCCTCAA